>CM076579.1:1476927374-1477226784 GCA_034641835.2 Pinus albicaulis | reverse complement strand
TCTGCCATGATAGTTTCTTTAGAGTCCTTAAAGTCCTCTGGTTCTTCTATCAAGGGAGGATGAGAGAGAGTCTCTTTGTTTTCTAAATGAGATTTAGTAGGTGGTATAGGAGAATCCTCTAATTCAGCTGCTCCTTGAATTCCAAAAATCTTAAGGCTAGGGGTAGATGGTGGTGAATCTGGTCTATGCCTTGAAGAAGATGGAGTTGTTAAAATCGAACTCTTGGCTTTAGCTATAAACCTTCCCCTAGAATCTCTTGCTCTATGCATGTCATTTTTTTTTTTTTTAAGTTGGGCTAATAATTCTCTTTCTGATCTTCCAGGTCACACTAGGTGTAAGAAGAGAGAATACTTAAGAAATGTCTAAACCAATAACTCTCTTTTCTGATCCTCCAGATCACACCAGGTGCAAGAGGAGAGCATACTTCAAGAAGTTATCAAGTTTTCCCTTCTTTTATTATTTTTTTTTTGTTTTTTTTTTTAAGAAATTGGCTACCTAGTTACACTTCCCCGGCAACGGCGCAAAAATGTTTGGTCAATTTAGTGTCTTAAATTTCTACATTAATTTATGAATCCGGGATTCGTAAGCTGATGAAGTGTGGCGCACTATATGTGCAAGATAACCTATTTCTTACCTTTTTGTCATTTTTGGTTTTCTAATGTGAAAAGGAAATTCTAAAATAAAAACAGGTATGGTTATGATTGTTCAAGGCAATGATATCCTTTATAATGATTTACCAACTTCAAACTTAAAAAGGAATTTGAAACATACAATGACAAAACTTAAAAGGAAATGAAAATGTGTTGCTAACCTAGTAAATCAAAACAGAGAACTATTGAGCATGAAAACCAAATTATCCTTGCTGCTGTCTAAACACAAAAGAAACTAAACCTAAAGAAATCCAAGAATTGCAACAAAGTAAATCTAAATCAAATTACATCAACTTATATTCTGATCCCTCGCCATTAGTCCAGCTATGGCTTTCGGAGGTAACCATAAACAACTTGAGCAATCTGATATCTAATTTGCAGAGAAATAAACTAATATCAAACTACACACTCATACTTCAATCCCTCACCATCAGTCGAGCTGTGGCTTTCGGAGGTAACTGAAAATGACATGAGCAATTTAATATATCTAACTTGTAGAAAGTAAACTAATATCAAACTACACATTCATACTTCAATCCCTCACCATCAGTCCAGCTGTGGCTTTCGGAGGTAACTGAAAATGACATGAGCAATTTAATATATCTAACTTGAAAAAAGTAAACTAATATCAAACTACACATTCATACTTCAATCCCTCACCATCAGTCCAGCTGTGGCTTTCGGAGGTAACTGAAAATGACATGAGCAATTTAATATATCTAACTTGGAGAAAGTAAACTAATATCAAACTACACACTCATACTTCAATCCCTCACCATCAGTCCAGCTGTGGCTTTCGGAGGTAACTGAAAATGACATGAGCAATTTAATATATCTAACTTGCGGAAAGTAAACTAATATCAAACTACACACTCATACTTCAATCCCTCACCATCAGTTCAGCTGTGGCTTTCGGAGGTAACTGAAAATGACATGAGCAATTTAATATATCTAAATCTAACTACGAAAATGTGCAAGGTAAAAATAAACAAAGTAGATCTTGGGAAATTAAATGAGGACTAGGAAAAGTAAATTAGCGACGAACAATATTAATTCCATGTCATTAGAAAAAAGATAGCCAAATGCAGAGTCCAGCTTATTTGTAATGCAAAACCAGAACAACATTGAGTTAACAACAACACAAAACATGAAAGATTATGGACAGAAGTGAAGTGTAAAGCATGAAAGATTATAAACAGAGATGAAGCATAAATACCATGAAAGATGCAATTTATAAACACATGAATGATTATGGCACAATGAATTTAAAGAAACAAAACAAGAACTATACAATAATGCACAAAACCTCAGCGTGTGCAGGGGCCCTCTGCACCAGCCTTGGCAATAGCCTTCAAATACGAATTATGCTTGGAAACAGAGTCTTCTTTTATATTAAAATGCAGTCATAATAGAGAGGTGATATTACGGCACAGTGGCAACGTAATTACATTACAGAGCTATCTGGAGGCTAATCATATGCATATGCAAAACGCGCTATTTATAAGCTGAAGGTGAGATAGCGATTCCCTAAATTTTATCTTGATGAAAACTCACCGTAACCATTACGTCCAGAGATCTAGGATCATGGCCGCGTTGAGGAGTAAATCTATGAAGAGTGGATGTTGGATTCGTCTTATGGAGCCATGTACAGGTGTTGATGTGTTTCCCGTAACTCAGAAACGACCATACAAATCTTCACGCGCTGAGAAACAGAGTCCTGTCACCGTGGGACTCTACGGTTGACTTCCACTTGGCCACCTTTGACCACAGCCTCCTTAGGTGAATTTGCCCGAGCCAATAGGACACGATCCATGTCCACATCATTTTTGACTTGCCCATGTGGCTTGAATTGCCTGAAGACACCTATAACATAGACTTTCACAAAATGGCTACGGAAAGTTGCAGAAGCTGCGGAAAGTGGAAAGATTCCGCAGCTAAATGAGCAAAAATCTAAATCAAACAGCAGACACAAAACATAGTTAAAAACAATTTTAGATGCTCTTTTACAATTGATATACAATGATATTGACAACTTAGAAGGTTCAGGTGAATGAAAAAGGTCTAGAAAGGTGTATAAGAAAGATGCAGATTTGAGACTCAACATACCTGCACTGTGAAGGTGTTGCATGTCCTCATGCAACCAAAATTTTGATAATCCTTTTTTAATTCATATTCCTTGACACTTCAGCCAGTACATCCAGTCCTCTCCTCCTCTTCCTTGGTGCTGCTAACATCCTGGGCTTTTTCATCAAGCATCTTAATTTGATGTTAATCAGTGTTCTGCTTAACTTCTGGCATTTCTTCTTCAATTTCTTGTTCTTCTTCTGCCATAGTCCCAGATGTAGCATGGTATTATCATGAATGATCTTGTCCAATTTTCCTTGTTCCTTCAATGCCTCATTTTCATTTTTAATGTGTTTATTTAAAAGCTCTAGCTCAAAGACTTCTTGTTTTAGTGATTGGACTAGATCATCTTGTACTGTGTGAGGCTGAGTGGACGAAGTACTGGGACCCGTAGCTGCTCTTTCCAAAGTTTCTATATAATCATATACTTCTTTTTGCTTTTGGTCTATCTCAGGTGTCGTTTTTATTGGGCTATCCCCAAAATGTCGTGTAGGAGAGTTGTCTTCAAAATCTGGCTGAGAAGGGCTTACATCAACGTCTGGCTGAGAATGGGATGGACTATGTTCAATGTCTGACTGAGAATGAAATGAACTAGGTTCACTGTATGACTGAGAGTGAGATGGACTATGGCTAGCTGGGGATTGTTCAGATGTTTCTTCTCCCAAATCAATAAAATGGAGTCCTTTCATTTGCGTTTTCCTCAACTTCCCCTTAAGTCAGGAACTTCTTCTCACACGCTGTGGACCACTGTCTTTTTGCTTTTGTTTTCCTTTCTCTTTCTTCTTGGCCATAGATGACTGTTCTTGAAGGTGAACTAGTCTTTCAGATAACACTTTATGATCTTCTTCGGAAGAAGGGGTTTGATGCATAGCCTCAAAACTTTTTCTCTCTTTTGATGTTATTGGATTTTTACCCTTGGTTTCTTTATTCTTCCTTTTTGACAGTCTCTCTTCCTTACTAGTTCTTTCAATTGTAGTAGTAGGAGTACTTTGAGTTTCATCATTTTTTCTTTTTCTCCTACTCCTTGATGTGCTACCTTCAGGAATTTCTTGAGGTTCCTCAAAGAAATTTCTAATCAAAAATTGTTCCCATGTGTCCTTCTTCTCCTTTAACTATTTTTCAATTAAAATTTTTACAAGACCATGGTGATATAGATGTGGTTCTACATCCCCTAAATGCTTTTGAACAGTCACAGACATTTTCTTCAAACTATTTAATAGAAAATATGGCAGATTAAGAGTCTGATTATCTAGAAAGTTCATCATCAATCTGGTATGGTACATATACATTGACCCAAAATGGCCTTCACAGGTGATAAATTTTTGAACAACTAGCAGCAAAGTAGCACATTCCTCTTTCAAAGCATGAATAGGAATTCCTCTTTTTAAAAATAGTTATGTCCATACCTGGGTTATGTAGAATTACTCTCCTGGCTTCATCACTAATGCTTTTATTCTTAAACAAACGTTCTCCCTCTTGAAGAAGTTCTGTGGCAGATGCTATAGATGCCTCATTCACCGTAAACTTAAGGTCTCCAATCTCTACCACCAGGCCATTGAAAGATCTTGCAAACGCTTTTGTCACTTCTTTATGGTAGCCTCTAAACTTTTGGATAAACCGCAGCCCCGTTGCCTTCTTCAATATATCCCTGAATTGCGGATATCCTTCCATGAATTTAGGTCCTTCTGGTTCTGCTCTTAACAATTTACCCATCCTTCTTTCTACTCTTTAAAAATTTTCCTGCGTGAGGAAGGTTCAATGGAAGTAGGAAGACTGAATGAACAGAAATGAGCACGATGACTGTAGGTAGATATCAGAGAGTGGGTATATAGACTGTAGCATAACAGAGAATGAAAATGGAGTGAAGCGGAACAGAGAAGGGTTACGTGAGCACAACGGAAATGCGGCTGTAAGATTAATAGAACAATAGGAGGAGTATAACACATCCCGCAGTGTTTTTAAAATTTGGTGGCTACAAAATAAATGTAAGCATGTTTATACAACGGCTACGGATTTTATGCGGCTAAAAGAAGCCGTAGTCAAATCAACTACGTCTCATTGTCACAAGTGGAATATCGGAGTATGAGTGAAGATCAGAGGTTTTAATTATGGGACCGTTTGAGAATGAATGCGAGGATTGTGGGAGGATTGTAAAGAGATCATGGAGTGATTACAGAATTTGTCAATACAATAATTTCACATAATGGATGGAGCTTATGGTTTATAACTATATAAAAATGTGTTTTAAATGCTATTTGAAATAAATTTTTACTCATACCTTGGAATTCTTGCCATTTTCCATTGGTCTTCAATTAGTTGCTCCTCATTGATATCTTGAATGCTCCATGTCTTCATAATTGGTCCTCATACCTGCATTTTATTTCATGATTATGGAAATAACATCTGGCTGTACATTCTTTTGAAAAATAGAATGGTAGCTGCGGAATCTGCTTCTGGCTGCGGAAACTGGTGTCAGCTGCGGAAACAGAGGTCAGCTGCGGAAACTGGTGTCAGCTGCGGAAACAGAGGTCAGCTGCAGAAACTGACACAGCTATTATTTGGGTGAATGTAAATGAACGGATGACAAATGAATAGATGGAAATGGTCATGAAAAAGAATTTTATTGGTGAAATGGAATGAAAAATGAAGTGAAATGGAATGAAGTGGAGTGAAATGAAGTGGAATGGAATGGAGTGGGTGGTCACAAAACTTGTGAAATGAAAGAGAGATTTTTTTTGGAAAATATAGGGTGTCAGGTGTTCCTGATTTTCACCCAATATTTTCTGTATAAGACTGCCAATCAGTGATTGGTTTTTAGGCTTATACAATTTTTTTTTATTTTTTTATTTTTTTAACTGAAAAGAACAAAAGCTAGGCTGGTGGGGAAGAAGAATTCTTCTATACCAGCCTGATTGTAGAATTTTCTTGAAACATTTTGACAAATTAATCTTTTGAGAGTGGATTATGATAAACTTTCAATCTATGGCCATTCACAATAAGAGGAGTTTGAAACTCATCAATAGTCTTGATTCTTATCGCTCCATTGCTAAAGATCTTGTCAATCTCATATGGCCCAAGCCAATGAGTCTGAAATTTTCCTTGAAAATCTTTAAACTTGGAATCAAATAACAATGCCCAATCTCCTTCTTGAAACTTCTTCTCTTTGATGTACTTGTCATGCCATTTAGCTCTTTGATATTAAACTAGATCAGTTCTTAAAATTTCTTCTTGTCTGATCTCATCTAGCTCGTTCAACTGCTCCATTCTATGCTTTTGGGCTTCTGATAAGTCCATCCCCAACTGAACTGCTATCTTGAAGGTCTTGACTTGGAACTCAATGGGGAGTAGGACTTCCTTCCCATAAACAAGTTCATAGGGAGAATGTCCTGTTGTATTTCTCCATGTAGTTCTGTAGGCCCACAAGGCTTCAAGAAGCCTTTCTGCCCAATCTCTTCTATGTAGATGAACAGTTTTGGTGATGATACTTTCATCCCCAACTGAACTGTTATCTTGAAGGTCTTGACTTGGAACTCAATGGGGATCAGGACTTCCTTCCCATAAACAAGTTCATAGGGAGAATGTCCTGTTGTATTTCTCCATGTAGTTCTGTAGGCCCACAAGGCTTCAGGAAGCCTTTCTGCCCAATCTCTTCTATGTAGATGAAAATTTTTGGTGATGATACTTTCGAGAACTTTGTTGGTAGACTCCACTTGACCATTTGCTTGTGGATGGTAAGGAGTAGATCTTCTATGCTTGATTTTGTATTCTTCCATCAGCTTCTCCACCAGGTTGGATGTGAATTGGCTTCCTTGATCTGTCACAATTTCTCTTGGAACACTAAAGCGAGTAAAAATATCCTCATAAAGAAAATGAACAACTGAATTTTCAGTAGCAGATACTAATGCTTTGGCTTCTACCCATTTAGTAACATAATCAATACAAACCAATATATACTTATTTTGCTTAGATGGTGGATTAATAGGTCCAATGAAATCTAAAGCCCATTTTTCAAAGGGTTCAATGAGTACCTGTGTTTGCAATGGCATTTCATTTGAAAGGGCAGGTTTCCCTACTCTTTGGCAGCTATCACACCTTTTGACATATTGTTTTGCATCTTTGAAGAGAGAAGGCCAATAATATCCCAAGGAAAGGATTTTATAGGCCGTCCTTTTGTCCGCAAAGTGTCCGCCGCATGGTTCATCATGACATGCCTTAAGAATATCAGGCATTTCATCTTCCCTGACACATCTTCCGATCACAAGATCTGGCCCTGTTTTAAACAATTCGTTAGAAATCCATGAATATTTTGAACTCTCCTGAATAATTTTTCATTTTTCTCTTGGAAATAAATGTGAAGGTAGTTTCCCTGTAACCAAATAGTTAGCAATATCTGCATACCAAGGAGTTTTAGTAGTTACTGCAAACAAGTATTCATCAGGAAACTTATCCTCTACAGGAGAATCTTCTTTAGTATTCTGAATCCTAGACAAGAAATCAGCTACTGTATTTTGTTTCCTTGGTCTATCCAACACAGTAATATTGAATTCTTGTAAAAGTAAGAGCCATCTTGTCACTCTTCCATTAGTAACAGGTTTGTTCATTAAATATCTAATTGCAGAATGGTCAGTATGAATAAAAGTTTCATAGCCTGTTATATAATGTCTAAACTTATTGATTGCATGAACAACAACTAAAAACTCTTTTTCAGTCACAGTATAGTTTAACTCTGTGGGAGTCAAATTTTTATTGGTATAATAAATGGCATAAGGAACTAAATCTTTTTGACCCAACACAGCTCCCAGAGCTGTATCTGAAGCATCCGTAGAAATATGGAAAGGGAGTTTCCAATTTGGTCCTCTCAAGATAGGTGCTTCAGATATTCTTGTCTTCAAAGTTTCAAAGGCTGATTGACAATCAGGATCCCATTTAAATTCACAGTATTTTGTAAGCAATTTGAAGAGTGGAGATGCTATTTTAGTGAAGTTTTCTATAAATCTTCTATAGTAACCAGTAAATCCTAGAAAACTTCTAACATCTCTTTGAAAATTTGGAATAGGTAACTTGGATATGACTTCAACTTTTGATCTATCAACCTTAATCCCATCTCCTGAAATATGATGCCCCAAAACAATCCCTTCAGTAAACATCATAAAGCATTTTTCATGGCTTAATGAAAGGTTTGTTTCTTTACATCTTATAAGAACTTTTTCCAAATTTTCTAATGCCTCTTCAAATGAATTACCATAAACCGTAAAATCATCCATATAAACCTCTACACAATCATGGATTAGATCAGAAAAAATTCCTAGTACTGCTCTTTGGAATGTTGCAGGTGCATTACATAACCCAAAAGGAAGCACTTGATAGGCAAAAGTTCCCCATGGACAAGTAAATGTGGTCTTATCTTGATCTTCAAGTGCTACCTGAATTTGATTATAGCCACTAAAACCATCCAAAAATGAAAAGTACTTTTTACCTGCTAATGTATCTAATACCTGATCAATAAAAGGCAAAGGAGAGTGATCCTTCAAAGTTGCTTTGTTCAATTCCCTGTAATCAATGCATACCCTCCATTTACCATTCTTTTTAGGTACTATAACCAAAGGAGAAACCCATCGGCTATCCGAAATTGGATAAATGAAGTTTACATTGAGAAGTTTTTGGAGCTCTTCTTTCACTATCTCCCTAAGATTTGGATTCATCCTTCTTTGAGGGTGTCTGATTGGTCTATTGTTTTCCTCAATATAGATATGATGGATGCAAGTCTTAGGATCAATACCTTTCATGTCAGTATACTCCCATGCAAATGCAGTAGAATGTTTTTGCAAGATTTTGGTTAGTTCTTCTTGTTGTGAATTTTCCAAATGTTTGTTGATATTCAATGTTTTTCCTGGAAAAATATCAATAGTAGAACTACCAAACTTTTCCATAGAGTAAAGAGACATTTGTCTTGATGATAAATATTCTATGTCAGATTCCAATTGAAATTGTGTGGGGTCATATTCTGAAGATATCTCAAAATTTTCTAATGTGTTCAGAATTTGACTATCCTCACTGATTTCAAAAATGGTAAAGACAGGTTGTATAGTGTCCTCATCATCAACCCATTCATTGTCTCCTACTTCTGTGATTGCTTTTGCTGGAGGATACAAATTGAATTTCTTTGTCGAATTACCATTAGAGATGTACATATCCCCAGATCTACAACTAATGAAAGCATCAGCTGTGGCTAGCCAAGGTCTTCCTAAGATAAGTGGGTGCCCTCCTAGATTACTCTTGGGAGTCAAAATCATAAAATCTACTAGATATTCCCAAGAATCTAAGGAGACTAAAATATCTTCTAATACACCATCTAGTTTGATAATTGATCGATCTGCAAGTTGCAGTAAAGTAGGTGTAAAAAGAAGATTAGGAAGTTTTAGCTGTTCCATAGTCTGTCTACTCATAATGTTGATAGCAGCCCCTAAGTCAATCAATGTGTTTGGAATTTCTATCCCATTTATATGTGTCTTTACAATTGGACTTCCTGGATCTACATACTTCTGCATGGTAATTTTTCCCATCATGATATCTGCAATTTTTCCTACCAGGTGGATTCTTCTTGTGTCTTTTAGTTTCCTTCCTGGTCTTTTGAAACTCAACTCTTTTATTGTTTTTGCTAGAATAGGAATCTCTCGAATGGCTTGTAGCAAGGGAATCTTGATACAAACATTCTTCAATTCATCTAGAAAATCATAGTTAGGCAACAAGATTTTTTTTTCCACCCCTTGTCAATTTGTAGTCTTTCAGGAAAAGGAGGTGTAGATGAAGATGCAAGTTGCTCAACTATAGGAGTTGTGGGTGTTAACTTTTCTTTTTCTTTTTGAATGTTTGAATTTTGAAGAGATGCTTCCTCAGAACCCTCATTGACTTTAAGAGAGTCCTCCTCAGAGGTATCTTGCTCTTGAATATCTATAGAAGGTTTTTCTAAAACTCTACTAGATCTGAGTTGTACATCATTGAGAGGAACAATCATATAGGTAGGAAATTGTTGTCCTTCTACCATGTAAGTATTCTGAGGATTTTTATTGTTAGGATTTGGCAATGGCTGAGCTGGAAGTTGATTTGTCTTTTGTTGGTATGGGAGCATGAGTTGAGGATATGGATTTTGTTGAGAAGGTTGTTGTTGTGGAAATGGCAATGAAAGTTGTGGATTTGGGTTTGGAAGTTGTGGAGCTTGTTGATTTTGAAAAGATGGAGGATATTGATAAAATTGAGAAAATATCCCATAAGGATTTTGCATCCCTTGTACCCATGGTTGATATGGATTTTGATGTTGGGGCCAAGGTTGTTGCCAAGGATTCCAATTTGGTGGGGTTTTAAGATTCATAGGGTTGTTAAACCCTTGAGTTTGTTGTCCCTGCCAAGGTCTTCTTGCAACAAAACAGAGAGATTCTACTGAATTTGGGTCTTCTTGAAAGACAACTTTGAGTCCAGGAATTGAAGGACAATCCTTGGTCTCATGATTCTCCGAGCAAATTATACATGTTTCTACAACTTTTGCATCCAAGGGACATTCCCTTAAAGCATGTTTCTTCCTACATTTCGGACAAAAGATGGCTAGAGCATCAGTTTCTGCTTTCTGCTTGTTTTGGATTTTAAGGGTGTCTAGTTGTTCACTAAGGCTCCCTAAGATATCAGTTTTGAATTCATCAAGCATATTTCCAATCTCTGCCCTACTTACTGATCTAGTTGCAGATTTGTTAGCCCTGATAAGAGAAGGATCCCTAGGCCCTTTTCCTGTTTTAGATTTTCCTCTTGAGAGATGGACACATAGTTCTGTTATGTCACGAAGTGGAAGTTGAGAAATGTCTCCTTTCCCATCATGTTTAAAATATCTATCCATTCATCTCTAATGGCTTTTAATATGAGGGCTTTCAAGGTTTCATCATCTAAGTTGCTCATCTTTGCTCTTTTCAAGTTGTATTGAAATCTTTCAAGTAAATCTTCCAAGTTTTCATCTTCTTTTGCATCATTTTGAATACCTCATCCTTGTGATTGGTGGGCATACAATAGTCCAAGTATCTATCCAAAAATGTTTTTTTCATATCATTCCAAGTCCTAATAGATTGAGTGGCTAATCCCATGAACCATTTCAAAGCATCTCCCTTCAATGTTGAAGGAAACAGTTTGAGTTTTTGAGAGTCTTCCATATAGTCATAAGTTCGGCACACGACTTCAAACTCAAACAGAAATGTTTTAGGATCCTCACTTCGCAATCCATAAAATTTGGGGAGGACAGATGGTGAGATATTTTTCATTGTTGTATGAGTTTCCTCATCAACTATAGGGAATCCAAACAAGTTTTCTCCTTCCCTATTTCTTCCATTATTACCTTCACCATTGTTGTCTCCATTGTTTCCTCCTCCTCTACCTCTACCTCTACCTCCAAATCCATCTATTATTTCCTCTGCCATGATAGTTTCTTTAGAGTCCTTGAAGTCCTCTAGTTCTTCTATCAAGGGAGGATGAGAGGGAGTCTCTTCCTTTTCTAAATGAGATTTAGTAGGTGGTATAGGAGAATCCTCTAATTCAGCTGCTCCTTGAATTCCAAAAATCTTAAGGCTAGGGGCAGATGGTGGTGAATCTTGTCTATGCCTTGAAGAAGATGGAGTTGTGAAAATCGAACTGCTACTTTAGCTATAACCTGTTGGACTAGAAGATTATGTTTTTTTCTTTTCACCTTTACTTCATTTCATTTTCCTTTGTCCATTGCTATCCTAGACCCAATTGATCAATGAATTTAGTTAAAATTACTTTTAGAATGATTAACATGACTGACTTGCTAATTTTTGTGATTTTTGTCATTATAATGCATTTTGACCGGAACTAGCTGCAGAATGCAGACATTCTGTAGCTAACCGGCAATTCTGCAGCTATCTTCACGTTTAGGCATGTTCCAGGTGGCCTCTCAAGAAAAACTGCATATGGGTATATTCCACGTCATGTCTACATTGTTCGTTGCTCACCATGAAGGAAAAACCGAATTCTGGATATGGTTTTGGTACGTGGGAACACATTTAGGAAGGCAGAATTCTAATAGGACTGTCTTAGTCCAGATGTCCTTTTTCTCTTTACGTTGCCATCTTCAAGAGTCCTAATGTGATTTCGATAAGGAAAGACAATGATCCTAGAATTTTTGCAAGTCTTGTTATGTAAATTTGTTATAAAAACACTTGGGAAACCGAGAGCTAGGCTAGATTTTTGCTCTAGATTTTGCTTAGATTCTGTGCTACATTTCTGAAGACGCAGATTTCTCTGTTCAAGTTATTTCTCCTTTAATGAAGAAGACAGTATTGTTTTGAAAGCGTTGATTTGATTTGGAGTTAGATTCCGTCTGGTGGTAGAGGGCCCCTGCCTCCTGCACGGTTTTATTTGCGTAATTTAGATAAGTATCTTAGCTGCCTTTACGTTTTTGAAGTTTGAATTCATAGTTGTTTTCATTAGCCACTATAGTTATACTCGTTCTAAAAACTCTTCCAAAAGAAGAAGCTCTTCCAAAAGATTATGATAATGAATGGGAAATGGCTATAGTGTTGTAGGATTTAATTGTAATTTCTTTTGTTCACCATCACAGTTATACTTATTCTAAGCACTCTTCCAAAAGAAGAAACTCTTCCAAAAAATCCTTATGATGTCTTAAGTATGACCGTGATCCTGAACGTTTCAGTTGTGTGTTTGCACTAAGTACCATAGCTGTTCTTGCTCTTAAAACGCTTTTCCAAAATATCATAATGATGGGTAGGAGATAGCTATGATATCTTAGTTTTTAATTGCTTTCAGTATTTATGTTTGCATTTGCACTGAATTGTACAGTTAGGATTGTTCTAAGAAACTCTTCCAAAATACCAATCATGATGGACAAAACAGACTGTATAATTCCATAGAATAATGCATGATAGCTTAGTTAGGATACTCCGGAGTCTAATTGCATTTAACTCATGCTCTGTTATTTGTTTTAAAGTTTGATAATGACTTACTAGTTCAGCACTGTTTTAGATTAGTGACATCTTAAGTTCAGTTTTAGCTTAACTCATTGCATTTGCCTCCACATTTAGTTGTCATCCACTGCATATTGGATTACTTTAGTTGTTAAACTTAACAAAACAACCTTCATTATTTACAAACCTCTTCTTGTTCCAAATCTATAATTGATTCATAACCATATGAACAGAAGACAGTATCATTTCAAGGTCTGAAGTACTTTTTCAACTTCCTTATCTCACAAACAAACATTTCCTCAAAATACTATTCTAAAAATCTATAACCTTTGAGTGGAGTGTAGTGGTATAAAACTGAGTTGCAGAATAGAGTTAGGAACTAGTTTTAGAGTAGAAGATCCTATGATGTCAACAATATTTTTCTCCAAATATGTTTTCACAAATCTTTAATCATGGATAAAATATTGTCTCATTATAAGCTGATGGTTTAATTGTTTAGATTAGGAGAATTTGTATACTTATCTGACCATTTCTCAAACTCTCCCAAAATGCCTTTGATAAAAGAATTGGACAAGTTAAGTTTGTGTTTTGATTCATTTCCTTAAATTCATTATCAAGCTTAGTATTTTGCTTAGTCATAGTTTAGGTTTGATTTTGTTTCAGTATTTGCCTTTGCATTTGCCATTTTTCATCAACCAATTAGGCTTCACTCTGTTTTTAATCATTAGCTTCTTTCCACTAGCTTTCTATTCATTTTTCCTTGTGAACATAAAACCACCAAAAGGTCAAAAACATCATAAATCATCACAAAATACCAAAACATCATAAAACACTAAACACAATGCTTTAAGAGACAAACACCTAGGCACGTACAGTGCACTTCACTTCAGCAGTTTACCAACCCTGGTTGACAATTAAATGAACTCAATTTAGGAGACTAGATTGAGACCAAACATTTTATGCTAAGAAACTAGTCGGGATGCATAGATCGTAAATAGGGCATATTCTTGATGAATTCAAATCTGACATCTTAGGGAGTCTTAGTGAACAAATAGACACCCTTAAGTTACAAAACAAGCAAAAAGCTGAATCTGATGCCTTAGCAATTTTTTGTCCCAAATGTAGAAAGAAGCATGCCTTGAGAGAGTGCCCTTTGCATGCAAAAGTAGTAGAGACCTGTGTAATTTGTTCAGGAAAACATGAGACCAAGAGTTGTCCTTCACTTCCTGGTCTAAAAGTTGTCTTTTAGAGGAAATCCCTACAGACCTACGTAGTCCCCAATTTTTGTATCTAGAAGGCCTTGGCAAGGACTCCTGACACAAGGATTCCACGATCAAATGTATAATCAACCTCCACCTTGGAATTCTTGGCAGCAACCTTGGCCCCAATTTCAAAATCAATCTCAATCTTGGGCACAAGGAACACAAAGTCCCTATGGAAGATACTCTCCATACTATCAGTATCCACCATCCTATCCAGCATATCCACATTTTTATCCTCAAAATCCTCAACAAAATTTTCCTCAAAATCTTCAACAAAATCCTCAACAACATCATCAGAACCAACCACATCAAAATCAACCACTTCCATTACCATTCCCTCAAAAATCCAATCAATTTCCAGCTCAACCCATACCAAACCCCAATAATAAGAACCCTCAGAATACATACATGATAGAAGGACAACAATTTCCAACTTATTTAATTACTCCTCTAGACCTTAGTGATTTTCAACTTAGGTCTGGAAGGATACTTGAGAAGAGGAAACCTTCTGTGATCATACAAGAACAAGATAATTCTGAGGAAGACTCCCTACGGGTTAATAAAAGTCTTGAGGAAGATACATCCTTTCAAGACCAAAACATTGAAAAACTGAAACAAAAAGATCCAATAAATCCAACTCCAGTATTAGAGCAACCATCCACATCTACTTATATACCTCCCTTTCCGGAAAGACTACAAATTGATAAAGGTGTAGAAAAACAAATAATGGTGCCTAATTATGATTTCTTGGATGAATTGAGAAATGTTTGCATTAAAATTCCATTATTGCAAGCCATCAAGGAAATCCCAATTTTAGCCAAAACAATAAAGGAGTTGAGTATGAAGAAAACAAGAAAAAGAATAAGAGAAACAAAGAAAATTCAACTGGCAGGAAAGATAGCAGACATTATGATGGGAAAGATTGCTATTCCAAAGTATCTTGACCCAGGAAATCCAGTTGTCAAAATTCACATCAATGGAATTGAAATTCAAAACACACTCATTGATTTAGGAGCAGCAATAAACATCATGAGTAGACAAATCATGGAAAAACTGAAACTTCCTAATCTTCTCTTTACACCCACACTATTACAATTAGCAGATAGATCTGTGATCAAACCAGATGGGGTAATAGAAGACATTCCAGTGTCCCTATATTCTTGGGAGTACCCTATGGATTTCATGATCCTAACTCCTAAGAATAATCTAGGAGGCCATCCTGTTATATTAGGAAGACCTTGGTTGGCTACAGCTGATGCTTTTATTAGTTGTAGATCCGGTGATATGTACATCTATGATGGTAGTTCAACTAAGAAGTTCACTTTATATCCTCCAGCTAGGACAATTACAGATCTAGATGACACTCAATGGATAGAGGATGAGGAAGATTTACAACCTCTCTTCACAATTTCCGAAATTAGTGAAGATAATCAAATTCTGAATACTCTAGAAAACTTTGAATCCTCTCCAGAACACAAACATGAATCATTTCAAGAGGGATCCAATATTGAGTTTTTTTCATCAAGGCATATGTCTCTTCATTCTATGGACAAATTTGGCAGCTCTACAAGTGAAATTTTTCCAGGCAAAACTTTGAACATAAACAAGAACCTAGAAAAATCTCAACAAGAAGAGTTAGTCAAAGTATTACAGAGACATTCTTCTGCATATGCATGGGAGTACACTGACATGAAAGGGATAAGCCCCAAGACCTGCACTCATCACATCTATATAGAGGAAAATTGCAAACCAATCAGACAACCTCAAAGACGGATGAATCCAAATCTTAGGGAGATTGTTAAAGAAGAATTGAAAAAATTGTTAAATGTCAATTTCATCTATCCCATTTCAGATAGTCAGTGGGTTTCTCCTTTGGTAATTGTGCCAAAGAAAAATGGAAAATGGAGGGTATGTGTTGACTATCGAGAACTAAACAAAGCTACTCTTAAAGACCATTTTCCCTTACCTTTCATAGATCAAGTGTTAGATACATTAGCTGGCAAAAAGTACTTCTCATTCCTATATGGGTTTAGTGGTTACAACCAAATCCAAGTAGCACTTGAAGATCAAGACAAAACCACATTTACCTGTCCTTGGGGTACCTATGCTTACCGAGTATTGCCATTTGGATTATGCAATGCACCTGCAACATTCCAAAGGGCAGTATTAGGAATTTTTTCAGATCTAATACATGATTGTGTAGAAGTGTACATGGATGATTTCACAGTTTATGGAAACTCATTTGAAGAAGCTTTAGAAAACTTGGAAAAAGTTTTAAAGAGATGTCAGGAAGAAAATCTTTCACTTAGTCATGAAAAATGTTTTATGATGTTTACTGAAGGTATTGTTTTAGGGCATCACATTTCAGGGGATGTGATTAGAGTTGATGAGTCAAAAGTTGAAGTCATCTCTAACTTATCTATTCCAAGTTGTCAAAGAGATGTTAGAAGTTTTCTAGGATTTACAGGATATTATCGGAGATTTATAGAAAAATTCACCAAAATAGCATCTCCACTCTTCAAATTACTCACCAAAGATTGTGAATTCAAATGGACTTCTGATTGCCAGTTAGCTTTTGAAACCCCGAAAACCAAAATTTCTGAAGCACCTATATTAAGGGGACCTAACTGGAAGTTACCTTTTCATATCTCGACAGATGCTTCCGATACAGCTCTAGGAGCAGTATTGGGACAAAAATATTTGATTCCCTATGCCATCTATTATACTAGTAAAAATTTGACTCCTGCAGAGTTAAACTATACTGTAACTAAAAAAGAGTTTTTAGCTGTTGTTCATGCCATAAACAAATTTAGACACTATATAACAGGCTATGAAACTTTTGTTCACACTGATCATTCTACAATTAGATACTTAATGAACAAATCAATCACTAATGGCAGAGTTATAAGATGGTTGTTGCTCTTACAAGAATTCAACATTACTATTCTAGATAGGCCTGGAAAACAAAACACAGTAGCTGATTTTCTATCTAGACTCCAAAATATCAAAGATGACACTCCGGTTGAAGATCAATTTCCTGATGAATATATTTTTGCAATCTCTCCTCACACTCCATGGTTTGCTGATATTGCTAATTATTTAGTTTCAGGAAAATTTCCTTCAATTATGAATGCAAGGGATAAAAGAAAAATCATTAATGATAGTGCAAAATATTCATGGGTTGCTAATGAGTTGTACAAGACAGGTCCAGATTTGATCATTAGAAGGTGTGTTCGTGAAGATGAGATGCTTGAGATTCTCAAGGCATGTCATGACGAACCTTGTGGCAGACACTTTGCAGATAAGAGGACAGCCTATAAGATCCTTAATCTAGGATATTATTGGCCATCCTTGTTTAAAGATGCTAAGGAGTATGTCAAAAGGTGTGACAGTTGCCAAAGGGTAGGGAAACCTTTTCCTTCAGGTGAGATGCCATTACAACCTCAGGTACACATTGAACCTTTTGAAAAATGGGCTTTGGATTTTGTAGGACCTATTAGTCCTCCATCAAGACAAAAGAAATACATATTAGTTTGCACTGATTATGTTACTAAGTGGGTAGAAGCTAAATCATTACTTGTTGCTAATGAATCATCTGTAGTTACTTTTCTTTTTGAGGATATTTTTACTCGTTTTGGTGTCCCAAGGGAAATTGTTACAGATCAAGGAGCTCAATTTACATCAAGGCTAGTGGAGCAAATGATGGAGAGGTACAAAATCATGCATAGAAAATCTACTCCTTATCATCCACAAGCAAATGGTCAAGTGGAATCTACTAATAAGGTCATTGAAGGAATCCTAACAAATACTGTTCATTTACATAGAAGAGATTGGGTAGATAGGCTTCCTGAAGCCTTGTGGGCCTATAGAACTACATGGAGAAACACAACAAGTCATACTCCTTATGAACTTGTTTATGGAAAGCAAGTTTTGTTTCCCATAGAGTTCCAGATTCAAACTTTCAAAATGGCAGTTCAGCTAGGACTTGATTTAACGGAGGCACAAAAGCATAGACTAATGACAATGCAAAATATTCATGGGTTGCTAATGAGTTGTACAAGACAGGTCCAGATTTGATCATTAGAAGGTGTGTTCGTGAAGATGAGATGCCTGAGATTCTCAAAGCATGTCATGATGAACCTTGTGGTGGACACTTTGCTGATAAGAGGACAGCATATAAGATCCTTAATTTAGGATATTATTGGCCATCCTTGTTTAAAGATGCTTAAGAATATGTCAAAAGGTGTGACAGTTACCAAAGGGTAGGGAAACCTTCTCCTTCGGGTGAGATGCCATTACAACCTCAGGTACATATTGAACCTTTTGAAAAATGGGCTTTGGATTTTGTAGGACCTATTAGTCCTCCATCAAGACAGAAGAGGTATATATTAGTTTGCACTGATTATGTTACTAAATGGGTAGAAGCCAAGCCATTACTTGTTGCTAATGAAGCATCTGTAGTTACTTTTCTTTTTGAGGATATTTTTACTCGTTTTAGTGTCCCAAGGGAAATTGTTACAGATCAAAGAGCTCAATTTATATCAAGGCTAGTGGAGCAAATGGTGGAGAGGTACAAAATCAGGCATAGAAAATCTACTCCTTATCATCCACAAGAAAATGGTCAAGTGGAATCTACTAATAAGGTCATTGAAGGAATCCTAACAAAGAATGTTCATTTACATAGAAGAGATTGGGTAGATAGGCTTCCTGAAGCCTTGTGGGCCTATAGAACTACATGGAGAAACACAACAGGCCATACTCCTTATGAGCTTGTTTATGGAAAGAAAGTTTTGTTCCCCATAGAGTTCCAGATTCAAACTTTCAAAATGGCAGTTCAGCTAGGACTTGATTTAACGGAGGCACAAAAGCATAGACTGGAGCAAATCAATGAATTGGATGAGATCAGACAAGATGCAGTTCAGAAAACAAGTCTAGTCCAACATCAAAGGGCTAGATGGCATGACAAGTACATCAAAGAGAAGAAATTCAAAGAGGGTGACTGGGCTCTCTTGTTTGATTCAAAATTCAAGGATTTTCAAGGTAAATTTCAGACACATTGGCTTGGGCCATATGAAATTGTTGAAATTTTTGATAATGGGGCAGTCAAAATCAGAACTATAGATGAAGAAGAGGCCACTTTTCTTGTGAATGGTCATAGATTGAAGCTATATCACAAACCACTCTCAAGAGAAGAATTTGTCAAGAAGTTCCAAGAAAGCAGTGATGTGAAGTTAATGAAGAAGAATCTCTCTTCTTCATCAACTTGATTAAATTTTCTGAAGCATTTCTCTTTGAAAAAAAAATAAAAAATAAAAAATAAAATAAAAAAAAAATAAAAAAATAAAATAAAAAATAATAGTAAAAGTATAAACATGAAAACCAATCATTGATTGGCATGTTTATACAGAAAAGATAGGGTGAAAATCAGAGTCTCTCTGACACTCTAACTTTTCCATTTTGTTTTTGCAAGCAACTGTTACAAAATCATAAGTTCAGATCCATTGTACTTATGATCCATTTCATTTCATTTCATTCCATTCACTTATCCATCCATACTCCATTTCATTCATTCATTCATTCATTCATACTTCACTTCATTCCATATATCATTCATCTCATTCCATACTCCATCCACCTCATTTCCATATCAAAATTCAAAGTTTGATGTCTTGCTGTAAATGAATAACACATGTCATGGATTGCAGGCCATTTCTTATATTCTTCCACTCCATTCATTCCATTTCATCATCCACTTCATACATATCATGACTCATAATCCATATTCATTCACATAACATTTCACTTATATCCCAAACCACTCCATTCAATGATTAAAATTCTCTACAGGTACATTCTGCAGCTTAACAGACATTCTGCAGCTGATCAGACTTTCCGCAGCCAGACAGTCATTCTGCAGCTACAAATCCTGAAGGCACTAATCAGCAGACATTTGAATTGCAACAAGATGATCCAGTGTATCCATGAATAAGAAGAATCAAGAAGGATTATGAAGACTCTTCCAAAGGAGAACAAAGAAGACAAAGACCACAAAAAGAAAATGAAAAGCAGAGGTAACAAGTTTTGATTATAATGGCATTTCATAAAGTTTAGCATAGTTTTAGTTATGAATCATTCGAAAAGGTTGTTTTGATTATTTTTATTGATCATGACCAATATACCCTCCACAAACTTTGGATTAAAATCTATCATTTCAAATTCTATACCCGACATCATTTAAGCGGTTAAAAAGGCTGAAGTGTTTGATTTCCTCACGTCACCCAACCAAATCATTCAATGATGATTTTCTTTTCTGTTGTAAAAATCTCCGCAGTCTTTTCACTCATTAATTCGTTTTCTCCACCTCACTCCATTAACTCATTCCGTAACTACTTCCATCACTCCATTCTGTAGCCAGCCCTTCATTCCGCAAAACAGAGATATCCCTATCACCGTGAGCAGAGCAAAGGGTATATCAGTTTGAATATCAAAGCACTATCACCGTGAGCAGAGATTGAGTATTATCACTGTAAATGCAGAGGTATAGCAGTATGGAATTTGAAGTCATTTTTCACCGAGAGACAGAGGTATAGCAGTGTGGAATTTGAAGCCAGTATCACCGAGAGACAGAGATATATCAGTGTGGAATTTGAAGCCATTGTCACTGTCAACCAAAGGTATATCAGCCTGAAGTTTGAAGCCGTTGTCACTGTCAACCAGAGGCATATCAGTTCGAAGTTTGAAGCCATTGTCACCAAGAACCAGAGGTATATCAATTCGAAGGTGAAAGTTATTGTTTCCATGGGCAGAAAGAGTATTGATTTGAACATTGAAGAAGCAATTATGGGCCTTATTGTAAGAACCGAACCAATGGGTACAAAATACCTGTAAGGATACCCTCAATGTAAATAAATGTTGCAACAGGTAGGATGGCTACAATTTCTTGGGAAATTTAATGGCTTCCACAAAGAAGTCACTAAAACATTTGCAAGATCATTTAGAGGAGCTGAGGTTGAAGTGAGAGATGTCAAATTCACTGTCACTGAATTTTTCGTTGCAGAAGCTACAGGATTGCTTAGAAATGGAGAGAGATGGTTCAAAAACAGATAATTCCATAATGAATCCTGGAAGCAAATTCTAAAATCACCAAGTATGGATGTCACTGTGTTTAAGAAGGGAATTCCAAGTTCTGCATTGAAAAATAAATGGAGAAACATACTACTTATTCTGCAAAAATTTAGTACATGTGAAGGTAGATATGGCACATTTTATGTTTACCACATTAGACTGATAATGCATTTTCTGGAAGAAGAGTTAAACCTACCCTATTTCTTGCTTCAAAGTTTGAAAAATATGGCTTCTTGTGTTCAAAGAAAGGTTCAATTCTTAGAGACAACTCTATACCATCATGGCTTGGTTAAGATTTTAATTGAACACCATTTAGCAAAAACAAATGATACTTGGGATAATTTCTTGATAAGAAATCATTTTGAAGAGCCAAAGGAGCCCTCACCTGAACAACAGCCTACAAGGAGAAGCAAAAAATGGAGAGCTTCTAAAATTTAAATTGACAAAACAGTCCAAGAAAGTAGTGAGGAAATAATCTCAGAGAAGTTGACTCAAATTAAGAGACAACTTAAGAAAGAGAAGGTAATCAGAAAATCTGCCACAGAAAGAGGAGAGGGATCTTCCCAGCCAAGAAGAAGCCATACACTAAAGGGGAAACTAAGGAAAACTCAGATCAAACAAACAGGGGTGATAAATATAGAAGATGAGGAAACATCTATTGAAGAAGATGTTGAAGAGGATTTTAATGAAGGAACTCCTGAAATTGATCCTTCTCAGCAAGAAGTTTATGACTATGTTGAAACTTTGGAAAGGAAAGCTTCAGAGAGTAGAGATAGAACCCCTAGTCCTCCACTTTCCGAAATAGATGTGTTAATAAGGGATAGGTATGAGCTGGAAATACTTAATAGACACATCAAAAATGAGAATGATATTCTGAAGGAACAAGTCAAACTCAAAACCAATATGAACTCAACCTTATCTCTACATATGGACAAAGTGGAAAAGACTAATGAAAAGTTGAAAAAGAGGAACAAGAAGCTAATCAGGGCACTTACCAACTTAAGGTTCAAACTTGTCATCAAAAAACCCAGAAGATCTTTAGCTTCCAGGAAAAGAAGAAGGAGAGGATTAGATGTTCTTGCAGAAGCCTCTGAGTTTATGGAATAAGTTGCATGAGGACATACAAGAAGTCAACAGTGGGGGTATGTTGAGCCTCAAGATTGTGCTTTCTTTCATCTTACTTTACCTCATTTTCCTTTGTCCATTGTTATCCCAGACCCAATTGATCAATGAATTTAGTTAAAATTACTTTTAGAATGATTAACATGATTGACTTGCTAAGTTTTGTGATTTTTGTCATTATAATGCATTTTGACCGGAACTAGCTGCAGAATGCAGACATTCCGTAGCTAACCGGAAATTCTGCAGCTATCTTCACGTCTAGGCATGTTCCAGGTGGCCTCTCAAGAAAAACCGCATATGGGTATATTCCACGTCATGTCTACATTGTTCATTGCTCACCATGAAGGAAAAACCGAATTCTGGATATGGTTTTGGTACGTGGGAACAAATTTAGGAAGGCAGACTTCTAATAGGACTGTCTTAGTCCAGATGTCCTTTTCCTTTTTACGTTGCCACTTCAAGAGTCCTAATGTGATTTCGATAAGGAAAGACAATGATCCTGGAATTGTTGCAAGTTTTGTTATGTACATTTGTTATATAAACACTTGGGAAACCAAGAGCTAGGCTAGATTTTGCTCTAGATTTTGCTTAGATTCTGTGCTACATTTCTGAAGACGCAGATTGCTCTGTTCAAGTTATTTCTCCTTTAATGAAGAAGACAGCACTATTTTGAAAGCGTTGATTTGATTTGGAGTTATATTCCATCTGGTGGTAGAGGGCCCCTGCCTCCTGCACGGTTTTACTTGCGTAATTTAGATAAGTATCTTAGTTGCCTTTACGTTTTTGAAGTTTGAATTCGTAGTTGTTTTCATTAGCCACTATAGTTATACTCGTTCTAAAAACTCTTCCAAAAGAAGAAGCTCTTCCAAAAGATTATGATAATGAATGGGAAATGGCTATAGTGTTGTAGGATTTAATTGTAATTTCTTTTGTTCACCATCACAGTTATACTTATTCTAAGTACTCTTCCAAAAGAAGAAACTCTTCCAAAAAATCCGCATGATGTCTTAAGCATGACTATGATCCTGAACGTTTTAGTTGTGTGTTTGCACTAAGTACCATAGTTGTTCTTGCTCTTAAAACACTCTTCCAAAATATCATAATGATGGGTAGGAGATAGCTATGATATCTTAGTTTTTAATTGTTTTCAGTCTTTATGTTTGCATTTGCACTGAATTGTACAGTTAGGATTGTTCTAAGAAACTCTTCCAAAATACCAATCATGATGGACAAAACAGACTGTATAATTCCATAGAATAATGCATGATAGCTTAGTTAGGATACTCCGGAGTCTAATTGCATTTAACTCATGCTCTGTTATTTTGTTTTGAGTTTGATAATGACTTGTTAGTTCAGCACTGTTTTAGACTAGTGAATCTTAAGTTCAGTTTTAGCTTAACTCATTGCATTTGCACTCCACATTTAGTTGTCATCCACTGCATATTAGATTACTTCAGTTGTTAAACTTAACAAAACAACCTTCATTACTTACAAACCTCTTCTTGTTCCAAATCTATAATTTATTCATAACCATATGAACAGAAGACAGTATCATTACAAGGCCTGAAGTACTTTTGCAACTTCCTTATCATCTCACAAACAAACATTTCCTCAAAAGACTATTCTAAAAATCTATAACCTTTGAGTGGAGTGTAGTGGTATAAAACTGAGTTGCAGAATAGAGTTAGGAACTAGTCTTAGAGTAGAAGATCCTATGATGTCAACAATATTTTTCTCCAAATATGTTTTTACAAATCTTTAATCATGGATAAAATATTGCCTCATTATAAGCTGATGGTTTAATTGTTTATATTAGGAGAATTTGTATACTTAGCTGACCATTTCTCAAACTCTCTCAAAATACCTTTGATGAAAGAATTGGACAAGTTGAGTTTATGTTTTGAGTCATTTGCTTAAAATTCATTATCAAGCTTTGTTTCTGCTTAGTCATAGTTTAGATTTGATTCTGTTTCAATATTTGCAATTGCATCTGTCATTTGTCATCAACCAATTAGGCTTCACTCTGTTTTTAACCAGTAATTTCTTTCCACTAGCTTCCTAGTCATTTTCCTTGTGAACATAAAACCACCAAAAGATCAAAAACATCATAAATCATCACAAAAGACCAAAAAATCATAAAGCACTAAACACAACGCACTAAGAGACAAACACCTAGGCACATACGGTGCACTTCACTTCAGCATTTTACCAACCCTGGTTGACAATTAAATGAACTCAATTTAGGAGACTAGGTTGAGCACAAACATCATGTACAAGAAGGGTAGCACCAATAATGTTGTAGACTGCCTCAACTGACCACCAATCATGTCACTAACCACCATTCTCAACTCTTTTGGGCATGAGACTTCTGATTGGCCACTTCTCTACAAGAGTGATCCAGAATTCAGCCACACATACAAGGTACTCTTAGGGGGTATTCAAGTTCCAAATTTTCACCTCCAAGATGCACTGTTATGTCACCTGGGACACCTTTGTGTTCCTTCAAGAGAGCTTGCCAATATGATATGGGAAGCACACTACAGTCAAGTCGTTGGGCATTTCAGTGTTGAGAAAATAGTGGCAGTACTACAGAAGTATTTCTATCGGTCAAACCTTCAACAAGATGTCGGGAAGTACATCAGATCCTGCACTACTTGCGCCATTGCCAAATCGGCTTATATAAGCAAGGCCTCTATACTTCGGTACCTAACCCTAGTCGATCTTGGGAGTCCATCTCCATGGATTATATGTCGGGCCTTCCTTCTCTTAAGCATGGAAATGACTGTGTTTTTGTGATCGTCGACAGATTCTCGAAGATGGCCATTATGGTGGCTTGCAAGAAGAATATCACAGCAGAATACACTGCTCAACTCTTCTTTGAACGAGTGTGGGTGCACTTTGGGATCCCACAGTCTATCATATCAGATCACGATAGCAGGTTCCTCAGCACATTTTGGTCCAGCCCTTGGTCAATCCACAGGTCACTAAGTCCACAAATTTCCATCCCCAAACTGATGGCCAAACAGAGGTCATCAACAGGATGATTGTACACATTCTGCACATGTAGAATTCAAAGCATCCATGCGCATGGGATGAGATCCTCCCCTATGTACAACACATTTATAACTAGGCTCTCCACAACTCAACCGTCCACTTTCCCTTTCAGGTCAGCTTGGTATTCCAGCCACTATGTCTGATTTACGTAGCCATGCCATTTGCGGTTACTCAGGCCGATTCGACTCATCTCCAGTCTGAAGCTGACAAAGTGAACAACTCCATTGAGTGCATTCAGCACATCCACCAATAGGTTCATGACATATTGGACAGAGCCAATGCTAAGTTCAAGCAACAACATGATCAACATCGAGTGCCACACAACTTCTAGATGGGCGACAAAGTGTGGCTACATTTGCAGAAGTAGTTCCTGACTAGACCCCACTGCAAGCTTCACCCGCTACGATATGGGCCATACACCATCACCAAGGCTGTAGGGAACAATTCCTTTGAGTTCAGTATTCCACCATTCCTTGATCTACACCCAGTATTTAATGTGGACCTCCTTCATCCCTACTTCCCACCTCTCCTGGACACCTCCCACATTTCAAAAGAAATCACACCAAAAGAGTTAAACCCAGACTGAATTGAACAGGCCACCACATATTGTATCATGGATATGTAAATCAAGAACACTCGCCAACAAAAGATCCAACCGTATCGGGTTGTAAAATCTGGCCAACTCCTGCAATAAGGCAAGTGGTTCACCATTGACCAAGTTCAGCAGAATTTTTCTCATCTCATGGAGGAACTCAAGGAAATAGGGACCATTTCTTCCTATGGGGGGAGGAATGATCCAGGTGATATGGGTGGCCACTTGCCTATTCCACTTGGGGCCCCACCATTATCTACTTTAGTTTTTCAGTTTCGGTGCAACTTACTATTTTTAGCAATTTTTCAGGTCCTGAACTTCCGAAGCTATTTTGAGGCCCTAAACAACGTTTTTTTGGAGAACTGGGAGCAACATGGGTATGTGGACCAATGTTTCTCACATCAAAAGTTGTATTCCTCAGATATTTCTTTCTAACGAGGTATGGTGTGCATCAAATGGAGATCATATGCAAAAGTTACGTCTCGATAAGTTGAAACACCAATTTACCTAAACGGGGCCCATAGTTTTAGCACTTCATCTCCTGGGGTTATGGTTTTAGATGTTTAGGGTTTTCCATTGTTTCTAAATAATAAATAGGCCTTCAAGCCTCATTGTAACTCATTTCTGAGGCCTGTAGCCACCACATCTCTTCTCAAAGATAAGCTACCAGTGCCATAGCTAGTTTTTATTTCCATTCTGTCTGTAAGCAAATTTCAGTTCTTTGATATTATTGACATGAAGTGTTATTTTTACTGCATATTTTTATTTATGGTTACATGTGTATTTTGTTGCATTCCTGCATAAATATGGATCAAAGCTTTCCTTCGACACAAAGCCACAGGAAAAACCAAGAAGGTTGGGATTCGTGTGAAGAATCTCTATAAAATTGATGTATATTGCTGCACAACATTGATGGGTAAGGCAAAGAAAGTGGTGAGTTGAGATGATAGTGAGTTATGGCACAAGAGATTGGTCCATCTACACGATGGAGCTTTGAAGGTCATGCAACGGGGCTTTCAAAGGTTACTCTTACGCAGATAGACACATGCAAGGTATGTACCATGGGGAAGTGTAAGAAAGGCATGCAATTGTCCCTTCAGAGAGATATTGATTTTCATGTAGATGAGGAAATCTTGGTTCCTAAGGATGAACCCTAATATGTGGAGTAGCTACATGCAAAGGATCGAGCCATAAGGGGAGAGGGAGTACATGCAGCTATACCTCTAGGTGTGAGGTGGGGCAATGTGCAAGATTGATCCCAAGAATAATTTGGGTAGGATTCATTGAGATGGTGTGTCTCATGAATCGAACCTGGCTACGAGGAGCCCACATTACAACAGTAGAAGGATCAATTAGATTGATGCAGTAAGATGTTAGGAAGACAAAAATCGGAGTGACATGTGTCGGATAATGGAGCGCAGATCAGAGTTGGTAGCAGTGCAGAGTGCATGGATGCAGATTTCAACAATGTAGAGAGTCCAGTAGACATGCTAAGTAGTTAGCAGGAGTCATAAGACTCTGATGACAGATGCTTTATACTGATTAAGTTGTTTGGAAGCTATTCAGTTTCATAAGTGTTGCATGCAAGAGTTGCATGTGCGAGAAACATTATAGAAGTGTTGCATGCAAGAGTTTAATGTGTGAACAACACTAGAGAAGTGTTTCATGTAGCATTAAAGAGTTTCATGTCGCATGCAAGAGGTGCGTGTGCGCATGTAAGGACATTCCAATTACCAAATCGGGACATATTGATTCCTTTCTTATTGAGAGGGAGTGTTGAAATTTGCAACAAGAAACAATGAAATTGGCATCCAGAAAGAACACGATAGCACACACACTAGTGTGGGACGACAGGTCATGTAGTGATGTGTCATAGAGAAACATTAGTGTGCAATTCAATTTATTTAATAAATTTGAAATGTGTCTAAATTAATTATCCCTTAATTAAATTGGACAATAACATGTAATATTATCTCATAATCACTTGTAATAGATAACTTAGTGTGATAAACTCAGTTAGCTCATGAATTTGAAGTTGAGGGTGGTTGGTGAGGTATGCAGAATGATTCTATGTGTTTTAGAGTTCAAGTTGCAGTTAAGTGCATGAGTTTAATGCATGAGAAGTCAGTTAACTCAATTAAGTCAGTTAAAGTTAGTAGAACTAGTTGTAACTGTTTATTTCACTAGTTAGATATCAAGTGAATTAAATTATATTTAGTTCACATCTAGTGATCTTCCATGCAACTAATGATTTACTATTAATAGCTACATGCATGTCAGTTCCAATGGAGACCCAGTTGAGACAAAGGTTAAAGGGAATTTGACTATCAGTTGTGTTATTAGAAAACTGCCCAGATGAAATTAAAACACCATAGGATATCCCATGATACTAGCGCAGTTGAGAAAGGCTGAAATTCCTAAGGAATAGGGATTGCATTCCTCATGAATTGTGTGAGAAAGGAAGGCTGAAGAGATGTTGAGAATTGGCTAAGTGTTGGCCCGGTTTTGTCTGGATCAGTGTGAGACGATAGGCAGAGTGCAGGAGACTATTGTGAGAAGACTACATTGTGATTGTTTCATAATTATTTGGTGAATATACAATAGAAGATAGAGGGGTTTTGAGAAGCAAGCTTTCCCCGGGAAAATATATGTGTTTTGGTTTGATTTTCTTATTTCTTTACTTGTTGTGATTCGCGATCGTGTTTATTTTCTGCAATTTATTTGTATATGGATTCAATATCTAGCTTTAGTGCATTTCTTGATGGGATTGAATCCATTGATATACCTATGTTTGTATAATTTCTACACTTTCCTCCATTGTAAAGATATAGGGAGAATTTTATCGCTATTGCTCTCATACATAAAAAAAAAAAATCAAAACTACTTATTCCCGCATTTGTGTGGAGATGGACTTCAACAAGGGTTTTCTTGTGGAGAATAATTTTTTTGCTCCAAACTATGTTTGGGTTCGAAATATTGACTATGAGAATATTTAATTTCAGTGTAGAACATGCTATGAAATAGGGCATGTAATTAAGAACTTCTCTAAGTGTTCTCAGAGTCCCAAGGTGATCACTATATTGTATATAGAGAGAAAGAACATCAGGACAATAAAGAACCAAAATAAAAGAAGGAAGAAGAAACATGCAAAGAAATCGCATCCACAACAACAAAATCTATGTCGAAAAAAAATCCAAGCCATTGTGTATCCTTCGGTTGCCAGCAAGGATTCATCGAACACAACTTTAATGGAAAAGAAACAACCCTTATGGAATACATATCTCCTTATTAAACCACAAGGAATAATTTTGAAAAGGAAGCTTCTTGGGAAGATGAGGTAGATGAATAGGATCTCAAGAATATTAACATGCACTTGTCGAAGAATGATCTACAAGAATTTGTTGAAAATGAGGGCTGGACTCAAGTTGGGAAGAAAGGAAAAAAAATTCACCAAGAAAAACAAGTCAGACTAGATCAAAGTAAAAATTAGTGTAAAATGGAATGTAAATGTGTCTAGATATTTAGGTTTTTGGGAAATTTTTTACATGGAAATGGATTGATATTTTTTTTCCATGGAAAACTTGCTTGAGGTTTTGGATTAACCTTGATGCTCAATCTCAAATTTGTAATCCATGGATATCTTTGAAACATTTAAATGGTTATGGCCATGTATCCCATTGTTTTAATATAAATGTTATCTATTCAATTTAAAATAATAATAGTAAGAAGAAGAATAAGAATAAGAACAGATATATTTGTTTTTAGGAAAGATAAAAGATTACTTGAATTCTTTTAAAGATTTTTTAAATTTTTTTAAGAGGAACATTGCAATATCACTAGAATTTTGTATTTTGGGTTTAGCTCAAATGGTGAGGAAAACCATTTTTCATATTCTCCACTTAGGACATTATTTTTTTTTCTTCTTTTGTGACTAGAGGAATTAGAAACTAGGCGATATGAGGTTAATTGTGACTGCTACCACCGTAACCTCTAGGTTCTAACTTATTACATATTCCCCTTCCATATACATCTATAAGTGGGGGGATTTGAACCTCAAATCTCCTAGTACATAAAGCCTCGTGATCAAAACACTTGTTAATTGAGATTCCCTTGGGCTCCCACACGGGACATCTTGATCATGGGCCAAGCATAGACTATATCATTAACCATGGTAGAAAAATAAATAAATAAAACTGATGACTTAAAAGATTAAGAAAATCTCACAAATATTTTTATATTAAGATCTAATTTAAATAGATAATTGACAATTAACGAGAATATTATTTTCATCCTCAACCTTTTTAGTGCCATAAGACTATGTAATCTACATGTTATTGTAATGTTGTTTATTTCTTTTTCTCATTTTCACTAATCAAAAGAAACATTTTCTAGATTAAGGTGGAATACCTCCTTGTAACATCTTAATTTTATATTATTCTCGAATTTTTTATCACATTATAAAAAATCCTTAAATTTAGATATAATAATATTTTTATTATCACTAATATTTAAAAAATAACTTATTTTTATATTAACCAATATTTTGCCCAAAACATAATGTCTTTATTAATAATTTTAATTAAAATTTAAAATAATTTTGGTGAACTTCTTATTATCTATATTATTAATTTTTTTCATTAATTACTTAGACATAATTTTATTTTCAAAACATTCTACTGAATTCTCTTTATCTATGATTAAAATTCTAAAAATACTCTATCCCTAAGTTCATTCTTACCAAAAAAATTTCTAAAATTTATAATAATACCTCTGCCTTCAAATTATCCCCTTTTCACCAATATATAAATTAATAACAATGAATACAAAATATACCTATGAATTTTTTTTTACTTTTAACTTTTTTCCCATTAAAAAAAATCCATTTCGCTTTTCTAGAAGATATTTTCTAAGCTCAACATTTTGATTGTGCTAAAAGGCACTCTACAGCTCAGTATAAGGAGATGTGTAGATGTAATGTGAGAAATGTAATATAAACTTTTGATATGTCGGAGTATAAGGGGATGTGTATATGTAATGTGAGAAATGTAAGGGGATGTGTAGATGTAATGTGAGAAATGTAATATAAACTTTTGATATGTCAGAGTATAAGGGGATGTGTATATGTAATGTGAGAAATGTAATATAAAATTTTGATATGCCAGAGTATGTATAAGGAGATGTGTAGATGTAATGTGAGAAATGTAATGTAAACTGTTGATATGTTGGAGTATAAGGCACATGTGTAGATGTAATGTGAGAAATGTAATGCAAGTAAATATTTGAAATGTACCGGGGGTATATTTTTATTTATTTACGGATAGTATGGTAAATAAATAAAATCTCTTTTCATACTTACTCTAGGATTATGGTAAATTATTTACTGGGGTATGGCAAGTAAATAAATGTAATGTAAGTAAAAATTTGAAATGTACCAGGGGTATATTTTTATTTATTTACTGTGGGTATATTTTTATTTAGGTGAAGCCTATGGGCCAAATACCATGGACCAAATTAATACTAATACCATGCAAAAAAAACATTATTAACCCTAACATCAACATTAAAATATTAATATTATTAATATTATTATTATTATTAAAAAATATAATATTGATATTAATATATTATGATATTAAATTTATTAAATTTAATAACTGTATATTAATACAATATAAAATTTGTTATATATATATATATATGGGAGAGAAGAACAAATATGTTAGAGGTGGAGAAATAGAGGGAGTGACATGGGAGAGATGAGGGGAGAAGAGGAATGAGGAGAGAGAGAGAGAGAGAGGTAGAGAAGGGTAAGAGAGGGAGAGGGAGACATAAAGATGGAGGTGGGAGAGAGAGAAGGAGAGAGGGAGGGAGAAAGAGAAAGGATTGGAGAGAGAGAGAGGAAGGATGAGATGCGGAGAGAGGGAGGGATAGAGAGACCGATTTGGAGGGGAGAGAAGAAGAAATACATAGAGAGTGAGAAGAGGAGAGAGAGGGAGTGACAAGGCAGAGATGAAGAGAGAGTGTGTATATTTAGGGGTGAGATAAAGAGACATAGACAGAGTGATGGATACAAGGGGGGAGAGAAGGAGAGAGAAGAAGAAATGGAGTGATATAATAACATAGTTCGAGAGAGAGAGATAGAGTGATGGGGGAAGAGAGAAGATTTCAGGGCAGAGAGAGAGAGAGAGAGAGAGTGTCTGTGTGTGGGTGGGGGGGTGAATATATGAGGGAGGTTATAAAGGGAGAGAGAGGAAGGACGAGAAAAAGGAATTTAGAGAGAGGAAGACAGTGAGGGGGGAAATATAGGATTTTAGGGGAAAGAGATAGATTGAGTGAGTGATGGGGCAAGAGAGAGGGAGGTAGGAGAGAAAGGGAGAGAAAGGAAGGAAAAGAGATGGGACTTAAGAGAGAGGAGGAGAGAGGGAGAGATAGAGAGATGGAGTTGGAGGGGGAGAGAGGGAGAGATAGAGAGATGGAGTTGGATGGGGAGAGACAGAGGGATGCAAAGATGGAGTTGGAGGGGGAGAGAGAGATGGATAGAGAGATGGATATGGATAGGGAGAGAGGGAGGGAATAAGAAAGACATAGAGAGTAACAAGTGGAGAGAGAGAGCGGGTAACAAGGGAGATATGTGGAGAGAGTGTGTATGTTTGGGGGTGAGAAAAAGAGACAAACAATAAGAGATGGAAAGAATGGGGGAGATAAGGAGAGAGAGATTTATATAGTGACAAAGTTAGAAGGTATAGAAAGAGAGAGAGAGAGAGAGGAGTGATAAGGAATATGGAGGGAGATCGAGAGAGGATAGTAGGAGGGAAGAGGGAAAGAAGCGGGGGAGAGGTAGGGAAGGGGAAGAGAGAGAGAGGGAGGGAGAGGAGGATGGAGTGTTATATATATATATATATATATATTGGAGAAAGAGAGTGTATGTTGTGGGGTCGATATAGAGAGACAAAGGGAAATAGAGATATAGATGGAAGGTGAAGACAAAGAAGATATAGATGGAGACATGGAGGGAGGGACAAAGAGATTGATAAATATGGAGCGAGAGACTTTGTGTATTTGTGGGGGTGAGATAAAGAGATGACGAAGGAGAGATGGAGGGACATATAGATATATATGGAGGGGGGAGAGAGGGAAGAACATTTCTTACAATAGATGCATTGATTTCAGTGTAGACGGTGATTTCTAATCCTATTTAATTGCTTACACTAGATGCCTTGATTTTAGTGTAGATTTTGATTTCTAATGATATTTGATTACTTGCAAGATGCATTGATTTCAATTTAGATTATTTCTAATTCTATTTGATTTCTTGCACTAAATGCATTGATTTCAGTGTAGATGGTGATTTCTAATGCTATTTGATTGCTTGCACTAGATGCATTAATTTCAATGTAGATGTTGATTTATAATTATATTTGATTGCTTACACTATATGCACTTATTTGAATATAAATTATTTCTAATCCTATTTGATTTCTTGCACTAAATGTATTCATTTGAGTATATATGGTGATTTATAATCCAATTTGATTGCTTGCACTAGATGCATTGGTTTTAGTGTATATGTTGGTTTCTAATGCTATTTTCTTACTTACACTAGATGCATTGATTTGAGTGTAGATGCTATTTTTTAATCCTATTATTCAAATTTTCTATCATTCAATATCATTTACATTGTCACCTTGCATTCGAAAATTTTTAATTCATCATTTTTCATCATTAAAGTTATTTTACAATATTTATCATCTCAACAAACTGAGGTAACTAAGAAAATTTAAAATTAAAATGAATTAATAAATCTCAAACATATTTAGCATATTTAAAATGGTTATATTTTTTTGGGGGTAAGTAAGACTATTCTATTAAGCGATCATATGGTACAAGAAGATTTTATAATCAAGGGAGGCAAGAAACAGGCCAACTGGAAATGATAAATAATCAACCTCGGTCCCCAAGAGTTAACATGTAACAGACAAAAGAACAATGAAGCATGACTAGGAAATAAAAGAAGATAGAATTAGGGTTCTACTGCACATGGGCAGAAACCTCCGAGTGATATTTTTTTCCTTTCTTTTTTGTTAACTTTGACCCATCCAGATTTGTGCAATTAGGATGGAACCACTTGTAGATTATTGTTGACTGCTGGAGGGGGCTCCTTATCTGAGTCAGAAGAGGAGGATTCATGTGTGCATTTCTGAGAGGTCATCGTGCCAAGGGGTCCCTTAGGGACATTGGAAGAAGAATCTTTCGTCTGCTCTGCGTCAATATCCTCCTCGTCTGAGCTCGGGGTGTCATCGTCATCCATGGGAGGCCGATTACAAGGTGTCCATATTTTGGGTTTTGGCTTGGGGATATTTTGATTTCTTTGGGCGAGGAACTTGGAGCAGGAGTTTTGAAGGTGCCCTGTTTGGTGACAGTGGCGGCAACGAAAGGTAGTGTTCTTATAATCCAGAGTCTATCCACGGGAAATTGGCAATCTTGAGATTGATTTGATCTGGCATTCCTTTACTTATGTCAACTTCAACACATATTCTGCCATATGTGTATAGCCCTTGGTACTCCTGAAGGGGATCTGTTGTCACGTAGCGGCCCAGGGAGTTTCCTATTCCTTGGAAAACTGACAGGTGCCATAAGTGAGTAGGTAAATTAGGAAGCCTGACCCAGACTGGAATCTTGGTGATGATTGTCGTACAGGGGTCAAAATCTGGGAACCAGGGGGTAAGGAATAGTCTTTCTGGTCCCCAAAACCACGAACCTGTTGATACCGCTCTATTGTAATCCTTGCTATGATCAAACACAACAATGAAGAAGTCGTTTGAGCATAAGATAATCATGCAGTTGTGGGTCCAGTTGAAATAGATCCATTCATAGAGATCCTTTGAGTGAGGCCAAAGTCCATCGAATCTGTAGATGATGGTGTTTTCTGCATATTTTTGAAGCTTCTTTTCTAGATCTCGATGGGAAATATCTGTGGAGGGAACTTCCTCCATCTTATCAACCAGAAAGGGCTTCAAGGTAGTAGGGTATTGATCTTATTTCTTGGGTTGTGCATGGAAACCACCCTTATAGGAAAAATTTGGTGCAGATGAAGAGTGCCTCGCACCCCCCCTCTCAAACAAAGGGTTATAACCACAGTAGCATCTCTTTGAATGTTATAGAATGAAAGGGGAAAAGAGGCATCAAGTTGTTTACATCCATATAAAAGCCTTTGAAGAGCTGAGGGAATCCCCAGCCTGTGCTCCAAGGCTTGCATGAGTTTTTGTACTATGTCCGTTGAGCAGACCCATATTAGTAAGGATCTGCTTGTGAGGAGCGAGATTTGGATTTGAAAGGCAAAAGAGGATGGATCTAGGAGATCCGGGATCTAGGAGGATGGATCTAGGAGATCCCGATGGTTGTAGTCTGCGTACTTTTCTGAGTTCTTTCTGCAATCCCATGAGCGCGGGATGCTGCTGGGAGCCTTATTTTGCCCATTTTCCAGGCTTTTGGGGAGATGCAGGTGAGGTGGAGGGTTTCTTTGATATGCTGCACCATCAGATTCTCTAGTGAGGCTCCAGAGACGTGATCTAAGTCCTTGGATCTACAACTAGTTACCTACAGGTTTGTTTTCAGGAGCGATACAGAGCGTCTGCGAAGCCAGAGACTTTTGGGCTCTCTGATCCGCATTGCTCTACATTGTCTTGCTGGCAGCAGAGGTATGGGGAATCATCGCATATGCAATCCATCCTGCAACGCCAACAAAGACCTGTGCAAAGAGTGTATCCGCTTCTACACATGCATTAGAGAGCATCACACCTGATTTCTTCAGTAGTTCTTCATCGTATCTACATTTCTTAATTGGCTCGAGTTGAATCGAGGGCTTTCTAGGTCTTTGGTAACCATGATTCGCAGGCCTGAGCTGAGGCTTGGCAGCAGCAACAGGTAGTGGGAAGTCGCAGACCAGAAGTGAAGGGTTAGGGTTCATCTTGGCCCCATCCCTTGGACCCTTCTTCAATAATTCTTTAAAATGGTTATATTAATATTAGATGTATTTACATATTATTGATAAAATTAATCATATGTTCCTCATATTATCGATAGATTTTTGTTGGTTTCAAATCACTGAAACCAACCTAGATCCATCTTAACTACAGATCTATCAAGCACCAAGAGGGGTCAAATCTCTCGAGGTTCAAAAAATTTATAATTAATTAATTTATATTTTCATAAATGTTTTTTAATATAGTATCTATCTTCCAATTTATCAAATTGGGAAGATAAGGTAGGTGAATAATATCTCAAAAATATTAACGTGCACTTGTAGAAGAATGATCTGCAAGAATTTTTTGAAAATGTGGGTTGCATTCAAGTTGCGAAGAAAAGGGAAAAAAAAAAAGCACCAAGAAAAATAAGTCAAACTAGATCAAAATAAAAATTAGTGTAAAATGGAATGTAAATGTGTCTATATATTTGGGGTTTTTTGGAAAATTTTGACTTGGAAGTGGACTGAAATTTTTGTCTGATGGGAAACTTCTTGAGGGTTTGGATTAATCCTTCATGCTCAATCTCAAATTTGTAAGCCATGGATATCTATGAAACATTTAAATAGTTATGGCCATGTATCCAATTGTTTTAATATAAATTTTATCTATTCCATTTTAAATAATAATAATAATAATAAGAACAAGAATAGATATATTTGGTTTTAGGAAAGATAGAAGATTAATTGAATTATTTTAAATATTTTTTAAGATTTCTTAAGAGGAACATTGCAATATCACTAGAATTTTGTATTTTGGGATTAGTTCAAATGGTGAGGAAAACCATTTTTGATCCTCTCCACTTAGGACATTATTTTTTTTCTTTCTTCTTCTTCTTTTTTTTTTTTTTTTTGACTAGAGGAATCAGCAACTAGGTAGTACAAGGTCAATTTTGACTATTACCACCATAACCTCTAGGTTCTTACATATTCTCCTTTCATATATATCGATAAGTGGGGGGATTTGAACCTCAAATCTCATAGTACATAAAGCTTCATGATCACAACACTTATTAATTAAGCTTCCCTGAGGGGCTCCCACAAGAGAGATCTTAATCATGGGCCAAGCATAGATTAGATCATTCACCATGGTTGAAAAAAAGAAAGAGAAGAAGATCATCCTAATTTTGATGACTTAAAAGATTAATAAAATATGAGAAACATTTTTAAATTAAGATCTAATTTAAATATATAATTGAAAATTAAAGAGAAAACTATTTTGATCTTCAACCTTTTTATGCCACTAAAAAGATTTTTTTATTATTGTAATGTTATTTATTTCTTTTTCTAGTTTGCACTAGTTAAAAGTACCATTTTCTAGATTAAGATAAACTACCTCCTTGTAACATCTTAATTTTCTTTTATTCCCTAATTTTTTTATCACATTATAAAACTCATTATCATTGATATTTTATAAAATAATTTATTTTTGTATTAACCATTATTTTAGCCCAAACATAATGTCTTTATTAATACTTTTAACTAAAATTCAAAATAATTTTAGTGCTTCTTATTATCCATATTATTTATTTTGTTCGTTAATTACTTAGACATAATTTTATTTTCAAAACATTCTATTGAATCCTCTTTATCTATCATTAAAATTCTAAAAATACTCTATCCCTACATAATATGTGGACCCTCTAATTATCCCCTTTTCACCAATATATAAATAAATTAATAACAATCAATAAAAAATATATCTATGAAAAATCTTTTAGTTTTAAATCCATTTCATTTTAAATAAATTAATAAAAATCATACAAAATATACCTATAAAAATTCTTTTAGTTTTAAATCCATTTCATTTCATTTCAAGATATTTTCTAAACTCAACCTTTTGATTTTACAATCAAACCAAACGAACCCATAGATATTTACAATATACCCATTTCATCTCAAAATTTTCACTAGTTAATATCTAATTTCGATAACTTAGCAAATGGGTTATAGGTAAATTGATCACGTTTTTTATCCTCGAGTATTTTTAGCGATTTTTTCCAAAACTCATATAAAATTATAATATAATATAAGTAGAGAATTATTAATTTTTTAAGAAATATAATTAATTACTAATTTAGATTTTCATAGATGTTTTTTAATACAGTGTCTCTCTTCCTATTTATCAAATTTGTTGAATGGAAAATATGTAAATCATATGGAAATTTAATAAAATGTTTTTTTTTATTATTTTTTTTAAATAATATTTTTAATCCATTTTACTTAAAAATATATATATATATATATATACCATTTTATTTAAAATATATTTAGAAAAATTATTTTATATATATAATTTTTTTTTTATTAAAAAATAAATAAATGAAATTTCAAATATTAATTATATCTAAATTTATATTTACTTTTTTATATTTACCTAATATACATTTAAGTAATTTCTATTTAAATAATCAAATAACATAAACTTAAAAAGAAAAAATAATGACCATTATTCTATATCAATGACTTTACTAATATCACTCTACGAGTCATATATTAAAATCGTACATCAACCTCATATTCAATAATAACAAAGAAAAATGACAGTCACATTCAATAAAAAAATTGTTTTTAGTGATATTTTGTTAAGTGTTTTTTTTTGGTTTTTCTGGTGTAATTTTTCTAAAATTCGACAAGAATTCAAATCACAAATTTGATGGTAAGATTTTTGAATGTGTTAAATCCAAATCTATAATAAAAAAACCAGTTTAAATAACACAAATCAAGATTTCACCTCAAATTTTTCCATCAATTTCCAATACCAAAATCTCCAAAAAAAAAAAAAATTGCAGGGAAAACGGCAAAAATTAATAACACTCCCCTCCTAATTCTACGTCTCAACGATCTACGCCATTCTACACGCTTTAAACCACCTATCCTCCTGGCCCAAAAAAGTCGTCCCCTATCTCTCATTCTTCGTTGCAGATAAACGATATAATTTCGTCCACGTCAGCTGATATTTATAAAATATCGTGTCCGCCCTTCAAACAATCTCCACCCAATGTGTGGCCAGAAACACGACGTACTCCACCCCGATGAGATTACTCGTTTCCTATAGGCGACATGATAGAAAATTTATCGTTTCCTTTCTGTCTTTTTGGATTTTTTTTATCGTTTCCTTGCTATCTTTTTTGTTTTGTTTGGGCTCTAGTTGCTTCCAGTTAAAGAAAGAATCAGTTGATAACTCATATCATTGCAGCAAGTTTTTTTAAAAGAGAAACTGTGCAGATTGTCATCTAGAAATCGATTCCTCTGTTCGAGTTTTTTCCACAATCGATATAGCGAGGAAAGCGCTGCCTCTGGAAATCTGGAAATCAGGTACTGGGATACTTAAAATTTCGTATGCAAATTTCAGATACAACGCCTTTTTTAATTATCATATGTATGCGCCTTTTCTCGCAAAATAAGGGACTTGGTCATTGAAATTTTACGTTACTATTTAATTCTAAGCATTAGAAATACATATTGAGTATCTGCTTCCAAAATAGTTATTCCCAAATTTTACAATAATAAGTTAAATTTTACAATAATAGTTAACTAAAATTGGAAGTTCACCAAGGCCTCGATAGTGACTGCAATTTCTACAAAAGGCCGAGGTGTGGTTATAACTGAAATTTCAGGAGCAAATACGGGATATATACTCAAGGATGATATTATGAGTAAACTTGTCACAGTATATCGTACACTGGCAAGAATTTATATAAGGTAGTATTTCCCAATACTCATTCACATTTTATGTTAGGCAACGATTCTGGTGGGAAAAGAATAGCTTTTCTATAGGATTTTGATGAAATTCAAATGCAGAGAAAAAGGCTTGCACGTTGTGCCCACAAATCTTGTCCAAGATTTAAGTTGCACAAGGAAAAATTGGATTTCTTTTGACTCCTCTTTCCTGTGGCTGCCAATATGTATTCCTCACATTCAAACTAATCTTGTTCAGCTCCACACGATGCACAATTCCAATAGCTCCACATAGCCCGCAGTAGCTCACACGACGCAAAGGAAGTCAGGTTAATTGTAGTGAACGGAGAGGTGTGAAGAAAAGCAACAAGCAGACAGACAGGCGATCGAGAAAACAGTGTATTTGACAAGCTGAAAAACAATCTACTCTTCACACTTTACTGCAAACCTATGTACAAAGTATAATAACTCTCAAATCTCCCTTAAATCTCCCAGGGAACAAAGCCACAACGATACCAAGAAAGAGATATGAGGTGTAGACATAGGACACAAATTCAGTATATTTTTCCACAAAACCAAGATACAAGCACCTATGTGATCCAATAAATTCTAAATCAAGAGATTATCTCAATAACCAATCAACAAACTTAATCTTATTTATTTATTATTATTATTATAAGTATTATTCCAAGTTTAATTAAATTAGTTAAGTAAAACAATGTCATATAAATCAAGAGATTATCTCAGTAACCAATCAACAAACTTAATCTTATTTATTTTTTATTATTATAAGTATTATTCCAAGTTTAATTAAATTAGTTAACTAAAACAATGTCATATAAACAAATTTAATATGATGTGAGTTATAATCTTTTTCAACATGTAATATTGAAAATATCAATATGTGTTAAACACAAATGTGTAAGTTCTTTTAGTTGGTGACATTCGCATAACGTGCGCAGATATCAGGTATGCATGTTTGTTTTGAGACTTCGGTGAAGTCTGGGTTATGTAGTTGGTTACATGCACATAACGTGTATAGGGATTAGGTATTCATGTTGTGGAGTGGCGTTTGGTGCATAATTCATGAAGGGATTAGGTATTCATGTTGTGGAGTGGCGTTTGGTGCATAGTTCATGAAGGTATCTTATCCAAACCCATTACCACTTGCTTGGCCTTACACCTTCTATAATCAGATGGGTATCCTTTTCATGGTTCTATTTATATTTTATATCACATTTTCTTTATTTTTATTTTTATTTTTCCGAATACTCAATAGTTTTTTTTTTATTTCTTTGATGTTAAGAGACTTTTTAAAAGCTTGAATTGCCACATTTTCATTTTTGAATAACATATCAATAATGCACTTAACACGATATCGTATAACATGGTCAACTTTTTTATCTTGATATGTGTAACACGGTCAATTTTTCATCTGGATATGTGTTCATGTCAACATTTTCTAACATCTTTTCATTGATATTGATTTTATCTGTACATATTAGAATTAAATGTACAAAATAAGTTTAAACATATTCAATAAATAATTAAATTAATAAATATGTATAATTTCAATAATACATATTCAACATATATATACATACGTAGTGATTCAATTTATTCACTAGAATTTTTTTCAACATTTTCAACATCTTCAATCATTGGCTCGATATCTCTTTCACTTTGTATTTCAAATTTTTTTATCTCATCATCAATGTTATGAGGAATATATCTCTCTGTTTACATTGCAAAATATTTTTCAAATTAGTTCATCAAATAAAAATTAAGTTTCACAATCCACTTGTTAAATTTTAAATATCATTTATAATATTTACATTTACATACCTGTTTACATTTACATACCTGTTTCAACCTCTAATTGAGGTTGATATTCTCTTTCAATATTTGAACATTCTTCTCTCTTTTTTTGGAATATTCTCTCACATATTCTCTACAAGTCTCTGGATCTCTTGCTCAATCATATTTTCTCTTGCAATTTTTTTTATTTTCCATGATAATTTATTATGAAGCTCAAAACATTTCTTTCAAAATCCTGGAAAAAATGCTCACTTTCAAAATTCAGACAAAAAAACACTTCAAAAAATCATCACAAAATATTTAAGTTAAAAAAAACTCACTTTAAAAATTTTGCACAAAAAACACACTTCAACCCAAAATACTTACTTTAAAAATTCCGCCAAAAAAATGTATTTTAAAAATGAAGCTCAAAATATTTCCTTCAAAGTCCTACAAAAAAATCTCACTTTAAAAATTTAGACAAAAACTCACTTTAAAAAATCATTATAAAAGATTTACTTCAACCGAAAACACTTACTCTAAAAAAATGTGACTTTAAAAAATACCTCCAAAAAATGTCCTTTGAAAATTAAGCCCAAAAAACCTTTGAAAATTCAGCTCAAAAAATTTCCTCTGCAAGTTCAACTCAAAAAATTCCACCCCAAAAAATCCATTTACAAATTCAGCCCAAATGAATAAATGTATGAAAATAACGTTTCCGTTTTTGGCTATTTATATAGTTGCGGAAATTGTTTTTTTGGAGGGGCCTTACCGAAAATTTTCCTGGCGAACGGGATTGGCGAGAAAAATTTTGGCCGAACGTTTTTGTTGTTAAAACTAATGGGATGAAGCGACAAAGAAAATTTGACCGAACTGTTACAAAATTTCGGCCGAACTAAAATGTCTGCAACTATGCTGCATCTTGGCTCTCAACACATTTCTTCAACTTTGAAATGATTAAACTCCATCAAATTTTGTGAATTAACTTTCGGAACCAAGACTAGCATTTGCATAATTCAATCTACTTTCAGGACATAACTTTTATGAAATTCCGTAGATATTTATAATTTTAATTATTTTTGTAATAAAATGGGTGCAATATATTTCTTAAGGTCATTATGATTCAGTGAAATGAAAATTTTGTAGCTCCGAAAATATACTCTAAAAAATTTGAAAAATTTATGTTGCATTACATTGGTTCGTCTGTAATGGGTAGTTTTTAGATTTTTAGTTTATAACTAATATTTTGAGAAACTTGACCAGAAACATATTCAAAATATGCAGTTTTTTCATGTTGGTCCAATTCAAAAAATTCTAGTAATTATGATATGGATCAGTTGGTTTCGTAAATATAATGATACCGAAGTAGACTCTGCTTAGCTTGTTGTAACACACTTTTTTTTCTCAAAAACACCAAGTTTTCAAAGAATACACCAACGCGTCTTAACATGGTTTTTTATGAATCCTTTGATTGTTAAAGAACAAACATTCAAAAAAATTCTAGAAAATAAGTAATAGAAAGCTAATAAAATTTTTGATAAGTTTTATTTTTATCCTAAAATGAAATTCTAAACAGAAAAATTGTTTTGGCTTGCAAAAAGTTGAAAAACTTCTAAAAATGATATTTTTTTTCCTCAAAAACAGAAAAACACATAACCCAACTTCACATTTTCAAAAAATCTATAAACAATTCAAAAAATATTTTCTCAAAACATTACTATACTCAAATACTTATAACTTGCTAGAAAATATATTTTCTAGAAACAAAACTATACTCAAATACTTATAACTCGCTAGAATATGAGGATTTCCAATTACATTTTGACATCTCCATTTTCTTTTCTATTTATATTAAAAAGTAGAAAAATCACATGCAAGTAAACCGTTAAATAAATTTAGTTAGTTTGTGCGTAGTTTAGGACATTTTAAAAGAAACAATTATTTTTAATATCAGACAACGCGTCCACATTGCGCTCATAAATAGGCCTGGCTCATTTATTTTCCGACAATCAATATACGCCATGAATCAATTAATTTAGTTAAGAAATATCGATCCATATTTATGTTCACGAGCCGGAGAAGATGGTGGCATATCGTCACACAATCTCTTAATGTTATTTCATTGCCGCTACATTGTGTTTGTTATTCACAACTGTAAATTTATGAATGACCATCGAGGAAAAATGTTTTTGGGATTTTGTAAGATACTATTATTGTGATCTCTATATTGATAATCTCTACGATGATAAGTTACTAGCTCAACAATATTGGCCAACATGCCTTCATCAAATTAATCAACTAATTAATGAAGTTGCACTATGCCGATATAAATCACAGTGCACCATGAGGATATAGATAAACTCGTGTGCGTTAGAAATTTTATAATCCCAACTTTTTATATCTGGATGTTTATAATCTTCTATAGATTATAAAAAATATTTAACAAATATATTTCTTCAACATACTTAAAATACATCTCACATCTTTTTAATTTAAATAGTAAGTGTATATATGGTATCAAAATTTAAACTGAATTATATATTGATTGTTCTATTTATCTAATATTGAAATTTAAGAAAAAAAGGGGTGATTTATACTAATAAAATAAGAACTGATAAAAATGATTTTATTGAAGGAGCTTTAGAAATTCTTATAGTGGTTAGGGTTTCGTGTTAGCCATTCAATTTTTGCTTGCTTTGTGTGGACTTTTTTAAAGATTTTTTCTACAGATTATTTAATAGTGAATTTTTATGATTCGACAAAAAAATATAGTTTTTTTTTTTGTAGGTATGGCTATTAGTCAAATGAGCTTTTCTTCAGTTCCGCATGACTCTATGCTGAAATTTTTCTCTACTCTTCACATGGTGCATGAAATTCCCAATTTTCTTGTGGATTAGTAAGATTTTTGATGTGATTTTTTTTTTAGAGAATTGTTTGGCTTGCAGATTGAAAGGGTATTAGCCACAACTGGCCGATCTACACAAATGGATATCCGAGACTTGGAAGCTCTTTCGAAAGACAAACTGATTATTTACCCTATGGCTCGAGGTTTTCTTGTTGTGGGTTTTTATAATATAAAGGACAATAAGGTCATTTTTGAAGCTCGGTTGTGGCATTAGGGTGGTGTTAGACTCTTCATGCAACCCTCGACTCCCATTTTTTGATCTAGTGATGACATCAATCTCCATAGCCCCATTCTCGATCAGGCTTCCGAACCTTCTCTTACATTTATGGAATCTCACATCACTTTCCTTCATTGGAAATGTGTAGGGAAAATTTTATCGCTATTAATCTGATACAAAAAAAATAAAAATAAATCAATACTACTTATGCCCGCATTTGTGTGGAGATGGACTTCAACAAGGGTTTTCCTGTGGAGAATAATTTGTTTTCTCCAAACTATGTTTGGTTTCAAAATATCGACTATGAGAATATTTCATTTCGGTGTAGAAAATGCTATGAAATAGGGTATGTAATTAAAAACTTCTCCAAGTGGTCTCAGAGTCCCAAGGTAATCACTATATAGTATACAAAGAGAAATAACCTCGAGAGAAGAAAGAACCAGAAGACAAGAAGGAAGAAGAAACACCCAAAGAAACCGCATCCACGACAACAAAATCTATATCGCAAAAATTGCAAGCCGCTGTGAATCCTTCAGTTGCAAGTAAGGATTCGTTGAACACAACATTATTGGAAAAGAAACAAACCTTATGGAATACGTATCTCCTTCGTAAACCACAAGGAATAATGTTGAAAATGAATTTTCTTGGGTATATCAGGTGTATGAATAGGATCTCAAGAATATTAACGTGCACTTGTCGAAAATTTATCTGTAAGAATTTGTTGAAAATGTGTTTTGTACTCAATTTGGGAAGAAAGGAAAAAAATATCACCAAAAAAAACAAGTCAGATTACATCAAATAAAAATTAGTGTAAAATGGAATGTAAATGTGTCTAGATATTTGGGGTTTTTTGGAAAAATTTTACTTGGAAATTGACTGAAATTTTTGTGTCATGGGAAACTTGCTTGAGGGTTTGGATTAATCCTTCATGCTCAATATCAAATTTGTAAGTCATGGATATCCCTTAAACATTTAAATGGTTATGGCCATGTATCCAATTGTTTTAATATAAATGTTATCTATTCCATTTAAAATAATAATAATATAATAAAAATGAGAATAAGAATAGATATATTTGGTTTTAGGAAAGATAAAAGATTACTTGAATTATTTTAAAGATTTTTTAATATTTCTTAAGAGGAACATTGCAAATCACTAGAATTTTGTATTTTGGGTTTAGTTGGTGAGGAAAACCATTTTTCATCCTCTCCACTTAGGACATTATTTTTCTTTCCTCTATTCTTTCTTTTTTTTCTTGCTTTTTTTGTGACTAGAGGAATTAGCAACTAGGCAGTACAAGGTCAATTGTGGCTGCTACCACTATAAACTCTATGTACTTATGTATTCCCCTTACATCTACATCGATAAGTGGGGGGATTTGAACCTCAAATATCATAATACATAAAGTTGCATGATCAGAACACTTGTTAATTGAGCTTCCATTTGGGGCTCCCACAAGGGATATCTTCATCATGGGCCAAGCATAGATTAGATCATTCACCATGGTAGAAAAAAGAGAGAGAATAAGATCATCCTAATTTTGATGACTTGAAAGATTAAGAAAATATCAAACACATTTTTAAATTAAGATCTAATTTAAATATATAATTGAAAATTAAATAGAAAACAATTTTCATCTTCAACCTTTTTAGTGTTATAAGACTATGCCACTAAAAAGAATTTATTATTATTGTAATTTTATTTATTTATTTTTATGGTTTACACTAATCAAAAGTACCATTTTCTAGATTAAAATGGACTACCTCCGTGTAACATCTTAATTTTCTTTTATTCTCTAATTTTTTATCACATTATAAAAATTCCTTAAATTTAGATATAATAATATTTTTATTATCATTAATATTTTACAAAATAACATATTTTATATTAACCAATGTTTTAGCCCAAACATAATGTCTTTATTAATAATTTTAATTAAAATTTAAAATAATTTTGGTGAACTTCTTATTATCCATATTATTTATTTTATTCGGGCATAATGGTATTTTCAAAACATTCTACTAAATCCTCTTTATCTATCTTTAAAATTCTAAGAATACTATATCCCTAAGTTCATTCTTACTAAAACTTTCGCTAAAATTTATAGTAATCTTTCGACCCTATAATTATCCCCTTATATAAATTAATAACAATCAATACAAAATATACCTATGAAATTTTTTTTACTTTTCACTTTTTCCGGGCCTTTAAAAAATATAAAACCATTTCATTTATCTAGAAGATATTTTCTAAGCTCGACATTTTGATTTTACAATCAAACCAAACGACCACATAAATATTTACAATATACACATTTCTTCTCAAATTTTTCACTTGTTAATATTTGATTTCAATAACTTGCCACGTTTTAATGCTCTGGAATTTTTAACGAATTTTTCCAAAACTCATAAAATTACAATATAATATAAATAGAGAATTATTAATTTTTTAAGAAATATGATTGATTATTAATCTATGTTTTTACACCGTAAGACGTCACTATTTGAAAACAACTCTCTTGTATGCATTGTGTCATAATTTGAAACCGTTATATTATATGTTAGACGATTAAAACATATTCATCCATTGCATGAAAAAGCAAAGGTAGTTGGAAATATTTAGTTTACAATGCAATTATGATATCTAGGGCTTCTTCTTGTCTATTTAGATTCACTCAGTCATTCAGAATTCCATGGGCTTGCAAGATGGATCGCAGGAGTTTCTTCTGCAGCGGCTCCTAAATGAGCTCATTGTTGCTTATTCTCACCCTTTGAAGGCTCAAACATGTACCGTATTCCAAAGGCAACTGCCCCGTGAAGCTATTGTTAAAGATATTAAAGTTTTCATCTTCCAATGCTTGCAAAGATCCAGCAGAAGAGTGCCACTCAGTTGATTTCCTGCAATATCTAGCATTTGTAGAGCGGAAAATTTCCCCAAATTTGAAGGTAAGCTACCATTCAAGTTATTCGTAAACATATTGAGCTCAGAAAGAGTTAGAGAATACCCAATAGCCTCCGAAATGGTGCCTACCAAACTATTCTTGAACAGGTTCAAGGACGAAAGTGGCAACCTTACCAGCTTCTCAGGTATGGTCTCGCTAAGCATATTTGTTGAGACATAAAAATGTCTGAGAGAAATAAGATTATCCAGTTCTTAGGAATCCTTCCTGTTAAGTTGTTGTGATAAAGCTCAAACTATACTATTTGATTCAACTTTGTGATGACCTCTAGAATAATTCCCAAGAGATGATTCCAAGATAGATACAGATTTTTCAAAGGCAACAGATTGCCAATAGAATCTGGAATATCACCACAAGATTACAAGAAGTAGCCCATAGATTCTGTAACTTTTCTAGCTTCCACAGCTCCGGAGGAATCACACCGGGGGCAAAGGGATTGTATGCCAGCAATAATTGCTGCAAATTGCTGAGATTTCCCAAAAACATTGGGATTGTCTCGTTTAGCATATTGCAACACAGGTTCAGTACTTGAAGCTTGGAAGTTTCCCAATGCCTGTAGGAATCAAAATAGAGAAATTGTTACTCAATAGATCCAAGTACTCCAACTTTGCGAGCTATGAAATATAGTTCGAAAGTTTCCCCACAAAAATATTCTACCACAAATTCAAGCGCTCAAGCTGCATGCACATGGAAAGGTTGCGAGGCAATGTTGAACCAATATTGTTATCCCCCAATGACAGATTTCTCATATGTGGAAGATTGTAAGCGACATTAGGAAAACCCCAACTAAACTTCTACTGGTTAAGCAAATCACCACAAACGATTTTGAGCTCTGGTGACATGAGATACCCCTCCATTTGCAGGGAGAATCGTCATTTTCCTTCTAGTTACCAAGAAATCCATTGGGGTCATATAGTTCTTTCTTCACTTCCAGCAAAACCAAGCCTTCCTGAGAGACACTCTAAGCTAATGGAAAGAGGACTAGTAAGGCCTGAAATTCAAGCCAAAATCGCAAAATATTGTAGGTGATGACATAGCCTCATCATACAGACAGAGTTATTGGTTTCAGCGCAGCGAAATCATACATAATTTTAGTGCCTCAAAAAAGAAGAAAATGCTCATGAGTTCCATAATTTCGTCCCCACATCAATGATCCTTATCATTAGCGGTTCTAAGGCCGTGGAGTTTGAGAGGACCCATACAACAACGTTAAAACCCAATGATTTATTTGGGTAAAATCTGCTACAGAGTAGGGTTTAGAAATGCAATTGATTATGATTCACAAACACCCCCTTTTATCAGAGAGTAAAATCTATACACTTGGATCTTTCTCCCAAATGTTTGCATAAATGCTATCGAATGCAAATGTCACTATGTTTCGACCGCTTTAATGCTTAGATTTATTAGATATTATTTATGTTCTGGAAGTTTGTTGGCAAATTTCTCCAATTATTTTAAATTTGTACTAAATATTTAGCTGAAATAGATACGTTTGATTACAATGCGTTGGATTGAAGATTAAATAAATTTAATTGAATACATTTTCTTGTAACTAATTGGAATTCAGAATGGGTCATAGATTCGGGTGTAGTAGGTAAGCTCATGACATTCTATTGTTGAGGAATGGAAGCAGGGTAAAGCTGGAGAAATAACTCAGAGCCAAGGTTTTGTAATCAAGCTGGTCACTAATCTCAAAATTGTTTCCTAATTCCTCGATATTGGACCGTGGAAGCCAAACCCCATCACCATTGGGTTTTGCAATTTACTAATCTCAAAATTGTTGCCTACTTAACAGTAATCATTCATGTTTTAAAAAACTTATTTATTGCAATCTTAGGAAATTCAAGGCATTGGGTATTGAACAATAGAAGCTTACAATATATTTTCATAATTTGAAGTAGGGTATGAATATTGGCTAGAAAAAATAACATCCAGAAGGCCTCATGGAGCATAAGCTCATGCCATGGCGAAAGAGGTTGTCATGAAAAGTTGCAATTTAGCAATGCCTGCTCTGTTTTGAGATTAGCTCTCTCTTCTTTACATTGCTAATGCTTCTCTTCATTGACCTCATGCAGGTTGCAGTCTAAGCTCATGCAATTAATGGTACTGACTATCATAGATCTTGTGTTAGGGTTTACATAAATTTAGGGTTTTATTTGCAGCTTTCACTTTGACTCTGGGCAAGGGTTTATATTAGAGATGAGTGTAAGAGTGGATTAACAAGTGTACATATTAGCTCTCTAGGTCTTAAGTCTGTTTTAAAATTTAGTGAAAGGTGTAGTTTGTTTTAAAATCTACGGAAAGTTTTAAAACGAAATTCTATGATCAACTTTCTCATTATTATGATCAATGTTCTCAATATTTTGAAAATTCCAAGATGATGTTGGGATTATTTATTTATTAACTTTATTCCCTATGTTTAAAACAAGGTTTATAATTCTATGACCAAATTTTCCATCATTTTGAATAATTCCATCATGAATCTAGATTTCTATGTATTTAGCATAAGGTTTATATTTATCAATGGTTGAATGAGTAAACTAATATTGGATCAAGAATTTCACAGAAAAGAATTGAATTGTATAGAGATTTAAAGAATAAAATCTATTAAAAGTTTTAAAAACAAAATTGTAAATTTATGTAGATGTTCTATGCTTGATGCAACTTTACTTTCTCTTCAATATTAGACAAAAATCACATAAAAAATAAAGTAAAATGCTGATAGAACATACTAGTAGATGGACAGAAGACAAGCCATAAATATATAAGTGTGTTGGTGCGTTACGGAGGTCAACAGGATGCTTCAACCAACAAAGTCTCAATATGGTAAGGCAACCAACAATGTCACACAACCATCTAGGATAGCTAAACGGTCAACTCAAAAGTCAACCCATAAAGTCAACGGTCAACACAAACAACAGCGACAGTTAGGTCAACACTAAAAATTCAAAGTCAACGGTCAACACAAACAACAGCGACAGTTAGGTCAACACTAAAAAGTCAAAGTCAACGTCTTGGCTCAGAAATAGTGCCAGAAAATGCAGATTAGGGAAATCGATATTTTGGGTTAGTTTCGGGTCAATTTGACCTTGCGTTGACTAAATTCAATGCTGGTCAAAGTTTGCGCAAAAACCCTAGATCGAAAAACAAAAAAGTGTTGCTGCGATATTTCCCACGTGTGGAGAGAGAAGAGACTCCAAGTGATCGAACCAATTAGATGAGGAGAGAGGATGTGTGAGGATGAGATGAGTGAAAATGTCCTCCAACGTTGACCAATATATATCCATCAGTGAGGGTGTGTGACACAACCGCTCGGGCACAAAACCATAACGCTGACCTGGACATATCTTGAATAAATTCAAAATAAATGTTTTTCTCATCGAATCAAGATGATATTTAGATCGATCTTGCACCTATCCGAAAGAGTAACCCAATAAAAATATTGGTATCTTCATATGAGCATCACAACATGGATTTTGGACCTAGTTGTCCAAAATTAACACTATGTCTTAACTAGGGAGAACTCCATCCACCTGTGCAATCCAAACATTGTGCGTCATCCCACCATAAATTGCTTTTCTGTCTTCTTTATTTCAGAAAAGAAGTGGGTCAGTCACAAATACATCATTCCCAATTGAAAGATTTAGCCGAGAGGTGAGAAAGATTTATAGGACTCACAAAGAGTCTCATACCAACCCGAAGTTGGTTTATCTGACCCGAAGTCAGTAGGAGGTCTGAAACCTCACTAGACTTGATCCCAGATCAAGTGGTTGGACCATGCCATCCTAGATAGAGAGTACAACAATCTCTGATGCATCCATTAGTCTTTGTTACTAGTCTCTAGCTTTTCCCACCTCATTGGCCAAATGAGAGGTCACTACAAGGAAAAGACCCTCTAGTGGATGTTTTTGAGGAACCACAAAGAAAAATACCCCATACATCCGTTTCTACCGGAGGTTACTAGAGGAGGTTAGCAGGCAGAGGGTTTTACGGATGTTTTCCTATCAGTGCTCTTATCGTTAAAACTCACCCCAGTGCTCTCAAAAAAAGAAAGCACTGGTGTGGACAAAATCATTAGCACACCAGACACTGTGCACTCCGTACACACCCGCCCGATGCGTCATAATATAATAGAGCACCGGTGCCTCATAAATCGTCCACGCCAATGCATTATAAAACACAACGCCAACACCAAAACAACCCGGTGCAGTAGATAGGAACTGCACCGGTGCATCATAAAAAACGTGCAAAAACACAAACCGACCGGTGCGTTTGTACCAAACAGTACCGGTGCACGTATAAACGATGCACACCAGTAAAGGGTTAAATTAAAAAGATATTTACGACAAAAAACCTGGATTTTTCAGTTTTCCAGTGCTCCTAAGCTATCAATTACCGGTGCGCAAGATACCATAGAACACACCGATACGCACCGAAAATTGGCACACCGGACAACCTGCGTGAAGTACACACACCGTTGGGGTGTCCAATTACAGTAACACACCAGGGTGTCAATACTCTTCCACATCGGTGCTTCATAAAACACCGCACAAAAACAAAAATGAACTAGTGCATTCTTCTCTAAGAGCACCGGTGCACCCGAAACTGCATGCACTGGAATAGCGTTATATAAAAAAAAATTAAGGGCAAAAAACTGGTGCTTTGCGACTATTACGCACCGGTGCTTTACCATTATGCCGCCCCGGTGCATCATAAAATTTTCGCGCCAAAAATTAAACATCCTGATGCGCGGTTAGGGAAACGCCTTGGCGCGTTATAAACAACGCGCCAAAATTGATACCGCCCGATGCATTTTTATTTAACAGCACCAGTGCGCTTATAAAACCCCGCGCACCGAAATAGGGTTAATTAAAAAAAAAATTATGACCAAAAAAATTCATTATTCACTTTCCTCAATGCTCCAGAGCTCTCAAGCCAAGGTTCTATTTCTTTATTTCTTAGCCGCCCTAACATCGGTGCTCTCATTACACCCATTGCATGCACTAATGCTCTGCATTAGCCACCAATCTCCAGCTTGTATTTTGAAAAACAGTGTGCAAATTTTATTTTCAAAATTTTACACCCAATATGCCTCCTCAATCGCGAAATGTACAAATATTTTTCTAGTTTTTCTATAATTAAGCCTTTTAGCGGATTAGAAATTCAAATAAACTTAAAAATAACCATTAAAAAGAGAGAAAAAAAACTGTTGTGTGATGCGCTCGAGCTGTTCGGCTCACACCGGATAGTCGTGCTACCTATAAAATTTACAGACAGCACCGCTACCAATGCTAACGGTAACTGCACTGTTTCTGGGGTGGTGCCGGAAGGCACCCCGAATTAATTTAAACTAAAAATAAAAAATAAAAAAGGTGGTGCGCTCATTTATCCAGGCGGACCGTTGACCCCGACAATCACAGTGTGGTGCGTTGAATTCATTTGCTACCACGGTTTATGTCAACGCACCGCATTTTGCATTCCGAGAGGGTCAACAGTGCAGCTGGGTAAAAGACCGCACTGTCAATTATGTCATTGTCATGAAGTCGGTGTGCTGACACGACTATACGCTTAGAGGCATATATTTCAGTTAGCGCACCATTATTCTGAATTATACACAGTCCACGATGCTTGAAAAATAGACATCTGCACCAAATCCGGTGCAGTCTATTTCATTAGGGGCCTCGAGGACGGTGCACTAAAATATTATGACACACCGGCACTGGTGCGTGACTGTTTTTATGGAGCACCGACTTGTATGTTTGTTTTTTTTAAAAAAAAAATTATATATGTATATTTATAAATATATTTCTGTTTTAATAAAAAAATTTATTTAATATGGCAATGATTTAGAGAGAACAGGAGCAACAACAGCAACAACAAGCAGAACAATATGAAATGATTCGCCAATGGGAGGCGAGAGAGAGGGAGAGAGATGGATTCCCTCGCCCTATTACTGCAGATACCCAGGAGATCCTTATGCAGGTAGGCCTCCTCAAGTTCTATCAGGAGGCCATTTCCGGCCTAAAGGCCCATAGTGTGCTTTTCAAACATCTTATCGGCAGGTGGAATGCCCACCAACAAGCTTTTCAGGTTGGTACACACCCACTTTATTACAGGACTATCGAGGAGAGGGGTGGATTTTCCCTCATTCCTAGACGTGCCAGCTGGTTGTGTAGCAGGGAGTCAGTTAGTTTACTCCCAGAGATACATTGGAGAAAATGTATTGTCTCCTTCAGAGTTTCAGGTACCTGGAGGTGAGTTACGTATAGGTGCTTTTGGTAGAGAGGACATGCAGTGCCTCTCTATTATCGCTTTGATCATTTCGCACAACACCCGTGACGGGCAATGCATTAGTTGCTCACTTTTATATTATGTTGATTCTTTAGTACAACAGCCACGACTTGTCAGGTGGTCTGCCATTTTTTTGAGACAGTTTTGTACGGCCTTAGATAGATGTCATGCTCATGCACAAGGGAGGGTCAGCTTCCCTTTTGCTTCAGAGTTTTTTTGTTTATTTTTTGAGAGGTTTCCAGAGATGACACCTAGTTTTTTTCGACAGCCTCGTAGGCCGATGTTCGAGGCCTGGATGCGCATGTGGGGGAAAATGATGCCTAAGAGGGGAGACACTATGTTTCCAGCGAGGATATCACATGATTTGCTGGACTTACTAGCCAGTGTTGGCGGGTTGCATCCCTTCATTATGGTCCCATGTCCTTATGCTGGACTAGATTGGTGAGGGTTTCCCAACATCCTCTTCACTCCTGATGAGCCGCCAGATGATAGAGGTAATATTACTATTTTATTCATATTTATTCTAACATGTTTTTTAACTTTTTTTTATTATATTATGTAATGAAATTGTCTAATTATTTTTGTGTACTTGTATATATTTTGTAGACATTGGCTCTTTTAATGGCGATGAAATGCTAGATCCACCACATGATCCAGGTGTCGATCCTGATGATTACGATCAGGAGATGGCTGATGCGCTGGAGGATGAGGTCGGTGGCGCAACAGAGAGACATGCTGATCCTACGCCTCATGGTGTACCAGTACCGCCTTTTTATAGGCGTGGTCGGCCCGAGACTAGATACCGGATGGAGTTGGGTAGGCAACTCTATGGATTGATTTCAGATGCGGGCATCAATCTCGCTCATTACAGACAGATACAAGGCGATGATATAATGTTACGGATGTGGAGAGGCATGCCGCATGACATGTATGGCCTGATGCGGCATGTCGTAGGAGCTGCGATAGCTGTTACATGATTGAGGAGGATTGTTCGTAGCTATAGGCGTAGTCAAGCTGTGGCACGTGATGGACAGTCCACTAGCGGCGACTTAGATGCATCTCGTGATCGTTCACCTCAAGGCACGCCTGATGATCAGCATGAGGCTCCACTGGTAGCATCTGACACTAGTCATCATGGAGATGAGGTTGGACCATCGGCCATGTCCAGTTAGCAGCCTGCAGCATCCATCATGATTACTAGTCACGATCATCATGAGCAGGCTGTACCATCGACCGTCAAGGCTGCAGTACTATTGACTTAGTAGGCCTCCACAACTACTGTGCCTCATATTGATCATATTGTACTACTACCAGCAGATGCATCCATCAGTACTAGTGATCATCATGATCATGAGCAAGCTAGTCGACCATCAAATGTCAAGGCTGCACCCAGCTTTACTGAGCATGTTGCATCCACTTGTACTAGTGTTATTGATGTTGTTATACTACCACCAGCGCCTGATCCATGACATTTATATTACAGTTCTATATTTTTAACATTATATATATATGGTCCATGGATTTTATGTTCATGTTGCAGTTTTACTTAATTTTCATGTTGATGATCATCATGATGTGGCGCATATTGTTAGTCATGTTAGATATGTTCATTTAATGTTTAGCTTGCAGATAGGTGTGTATATGTGATAGGTGCATGTGTTATTTGACATTATATTGAGATGTATATTTGATGTTTGTGTTGTGATGATGTTAATATATAATGTTAATTTGATGTTAATTGAATGTGTTTATTAGTCGAATATGATGTTTGTACGATGGTTATCATGATCGTGATGATGTTTATTAATTAATTTAATATTATTAAATGACCACGATATTTATTAAATATTATGTTGTGAATGTAATTGTAATTTAAATTTTAATTCTATGTAAAATGGTAAAATTGTATTTTTATTTGTACTAATTGTAATTTTAATTGAATTGTATGTAAAATATTTGTAAAATTGTAATTCTAATTGTAAATGTAATTCTATGTAAAATTGCAAATGTAATTGTATTTGTAACTGTAATTTTAATTGAATTGTCTGTAAAATATTTGTAAAATTGTAATTGTAATTGTAAATGTAATAATTATATGTAAAATTGTAAATGTAATTGTATGTAAAATTAAAAATGTAATTGTAATTCTAATCGTAACTTATGTATGTGAAATTAATGTAAAATTGTAATTGTAAATTTAATTGTAATTGTAATTAATGTAATTGTATGTAAAATTTTAATTTGTAAAATTTAAATTCTATTGATGTGAAAATTTTAATTGTATTAATGTGAAATGATTTTATTAAAATATTTAAATTTGTAAATTTGCAAATAATTGTAAAATAAAAAATCTAGAATAATATGAATTTTTGTAACATAAAATTTAGAAAATAATGAAAATAAATTCATGTACTTTACAATTATCATTATTTTATTATGATCTTACATATATAAAGTTTAGAAAATAATGAAAATAAATTCATGTATTTTATAATCATAATTATTTTATTATGATCTTACATACAACAACAAAAGAAAAAACACTTTGAAAAGTCTGGTGTGCTTATCATCCATACAGGCCCCGGTGCATCGTGTTAATACAACGCACCGATGCGTCACATTTCCGTGCACCAGAAACGAAGAAACGCAAATAAAAAAAATGCAACTCTATTTTGTTTAAGTTTAAAAAAAGCGGCAATTTGAAAAATGGGCGGCAAAATATTTTCAAAATTCTAATTTGATAAAATAATTCTTTAAATACTAAACACTTTTCATTATTTCACTATTTTTGCTAAAAATTTTCAGTCAGATTTTTGCAGGAGACAGACCTGGAGCAAGAGAGCACAAGGGCACTATGGATGGCGAAATACGTTTGAACATAAGTATTCAGACAATCAGAAACAAAAACTCTGGTGATTGAAGCCTTTTATCATAGAATTTCAAACCATTTCGTGATTAAATTTAATTCTTTTTTTTACTTTTTTTCTGCAGTTTTTTTTTCCTGCAGTTTTATCCATTTTTACCCTGAACCCTTCATTTTTATTTTTTTTTCCCTATCTTATCCCTGTTTCTGTGATTTCAGAATTAGGGTTTTTCATTTTATATTGATGTCCAACCCACAGGACGACTTGCATAGTTAGATCCCAATCCATTCGACCATTGCGTGAATTTTTGAAAAAATGGATTTTTCTTTATCGATGCGCCCTGTGTACACCACCGCACCGGTGCTCTATATTATTACAGTGCACCGTGAAAGTTCTGTGTCGTAAAAAATTGAAAACATTTTTTTAAATCCATGCGTCAAATCTAAAATAGGGCACCTGTGCTCTCTTTAACTAGGAAAGCACCGTACGGTGTATTACACTATTTTTGTGGTGCATTTATAATACCCCACGCGCCATTAGGTCTATTACACTATTTTTTCAGTGCGTTTATAATATCGAACACATGGTACGGTGTATTATACTGTTTTGCGGTGCGTTGTTAATATATCCACGCACCGGCAGCGATGCGGATTTCATGAGAGGTGCACCGGTGTCTCGAGATTTATTTTATACCTGAAAAGTTGAGAATTTATTTATAAATATATTAATGAATGATATGCTATAGGTTTCAGATTGATAAAGAAATGACTGACAAGATATCAAGTAACAAAAATACTGTTAACACATCAAGAAAAGAAAAAAAGACAAGTTCTTTGTAAATTCTTTATAAAAAATATTATTTTTGAACTATATGTAACTTTAAATAATATGTATTGTTTACTATGTATCATGCAGAGCCACAAAATGACGAAGCTCGATATGATTATTTCTAATCTACGACCAGAAGAGCGTAAAAGTTTAATGGAAAAATTGCAAAAAGATGAATCAGGTGAATGAAACAATACTATCGATCCAATATGAGTTTATTTTTTTAATTATCATCAATAATATACTTAAAATTATTAGATAACATGTGTCAAACAGTCTAATAATTCACATCTGTTTAATGTTTTACAGGGACCAACAACTCAGAAAAGTAATGTTGTTCTAAGAAAAGAAAAAAAACAGAACATGCAAATGAAAATGGATTGCTCCTTGGCTCATCTGGAGTGGTGCTGGAAGTTAACGAAAGGGGGAAAAACTTTTACAAAAATTTGAGGGATCTAGTGGAACAAATACAACAACGTGCTTCAAATGTAATATGTAATCATTGAATTTTTCGATCATTAGGTACAATAAATAAACAATTTATCATTAAATATTAATTTTCAAGATTTTTCTTGCAGAAAAGAAAAGAAAATGGAGCCCATTCAACACATAAAACAGGACGACAAGGAAGAAAATGGTTGATCTTTAAGTTTGTGAGTAATTTTTACTTCCTTATAACAACTTAACTAGATTTCATTTTTGTATTTTTTAAGTTGTTTTACAAAAATCATCATTGAATGTCTTCAAACATGTGCTAACATACAAATAAGAACCATAAGACGAATTCATTGAAATTGGGTTAAATATGGGTTGTGAGTATATGTTGGCATATCAACATTTAATTGTGGAATTTGTAGGCATTTATCGCTCTTGTTTTAATTAGCTCTGTCTATAATTAATAGAACAAAAACATATTTTATATTAAATATATGATTTGTTATGGGGTATAGAACTTGCAGGAAACAAAGTATGGAACTATGCCAACAGATGAAATTTTGAAACATGGCATGGTACATGGTTTTGAAAGAGTGTGTATAGTTTATGAGTCAATTGTTGCAATGGTACGCCATTTTTCTTTTCGAATTACATTGATGTATGTTATTTAATATTGGAATTTTCATTATTCTCACCAATGTATATACACTCATTTCAGTTTATTTTTATGTTCGTAGATGGAAAGTGAAGAAGAAGAAAACAATCAACGCCGTGAACACAACATTCTTGAAAATAACCCAAGTCATGGAAGTAGCTCTTGCAGTGACAACAGTTCAAGTGAAGAATGATGATCACTATGTAATTTGGATATCAAAGCAAGGCGTTTTATTTTTTGAAATATGTTTGTGAAATCAGACATTTTGTTTAATGTAATGGACATAGTGTCCCAATTGAAGGACAAAGGGATACGAATAATTGTCCCATTTTGTATGATAAAGACTGTCTTATTCAAATATATATAATCATAAAACATGTTTTAATTTATTCTATTGTGTTCTCCATTGTCGTTCTCAAATGCACTAATAAAAAATTAATTCATATGAATATTGTTATAAGATTATATATATGTGTTGACTTTTGATGAATAATGAATTTTAATAAACCACAATAATTCTGATATGATATAACAAATTAATCCAAACATCACATTCAAATGCATTAATAAAAATGTAATCAATATGAATATTTTTATAAGATGTGTCGACTTTTGATGAATAATGAATTTAAAACAATCACAATAATTAGACTGTCAGAGGTGGATGTTTCTAAAAAAAACAACATGAAAACTGGTGCGTTTATGTGTCTATACGCACCGGTGCGTTTGTGTGATACTGCGCACTAGGGCGTTTATGTATCTATAAGCACCGATGCATTTGTAGATGCCATGTGCACTGCATGAATATCGATACCAATTATAAATCTCGGTTCCTTTCTATGATACAGAGCATCGGTGCCTCATAAAGATACACACACCAGTGCACTTATATGACCTATGGGCACCTCTCAAGTCCCAAGACCAATTAGAACAGCCCCGTGTGTTGTATCACCAACACCAGGCCCAGTACTGTTGTTTTCCTTAACGGCCCGGTGCATTCTCCTTCGACCGCCCCAGTGCGCTGTCTACCGATACGCACCGGTGCGTTAAAACCTGATAAGAGCACCGATGAAAAAACATCCGTAATAACCTTTGGCCGCCCATATTTTTTTAGTTGTGTTGAATTTTCTTTAAAATCTCCGCAAAAACCTCTTTTACCAGAAAAAAATGTGGTAGCATATGTTTTTTTGACAATTTTGGCCAATTTTATAACACTAAAAACCTCCTTTATAACGTCCGCTAGAGGGTCTTTTCCTTGTAGTGGGTACTTCCCATGAGCCCTGAATTGAATGGGTAGGATGCATATGGGGCACATATAGTGAGAGGTGAACCAACTCAATCATCACAATGGTAGGGCATAAGCACACCAAAAAGGTTCAGAAAGCCTAGCCCTATTGTTGCTTATAGCTCCGAGAAGCTATCCCCAAATCCCCCCAGAGCTCCCAGAGCTCATCGTCCAACAATACCCTCAGAATAGGGTCGTTCCATGATACTAAGATTCTCACAGAATGTTAGGAACTTGACCTTCCCCAGGGGATTTTTGAGAATATCTGTGACCTTCTCATCAGTTCCTATATGATCGAGCCTTACAGCGCCTCGCTGTACCATATCCCAGATAAAGTGGTACCTGATATCAATATGCTTGGATCAATCGTGGAACACGAGATTCTCGAAAAACCGAATCCCACTCTGGTTATCACAGATTATCACGGTGGTATCTAGCACATGCTTGAACATCTCACTGAAGAGCTTTCGCAACCAGATTGCTTCACAACAAGCCATACTCACTGCAATTTATTTGGCCTCCGCAGTGGTCAAAGCCACTGACTTTTTCTTCCTTCTCATCCATGATATCGAAGTAGAACCAAGTGTGAAGCATCATCCCAATGTGCTTTTACGATCCACCACACCGCCAGCCCAATCGGCATTAGTATATCTAAGGAGTGTCATGCTCCCGGCAGTGTATCTCAGCCCATGGTTTATCATGCCCCGAAGATATCTCAGAAGATTCTTGGCACCAACCAAGTGAGTGTGATGAGGCTTAACCACCTGTTGACTCAAAGTGTTCATTGCAAAACATATGTCCGGACAGGTGTTCACTAAGAACATCAGGGCCCCTACAAGTTGATGATACTCAGTAGGATTTGCTAACATAGGCCCAATAGTGTTGCCACTCAACTTCTTAAAGTTGAGCTCCATCGGTGTCGACACAGACTTACAGTCCACCCAAATCTTTCCAAAATCTTCATAATGTATTTTTCTTGAGAAAGGAAAATCTCGCCAGGTCTCTACCAGACCTCTAGGTCTAGGAAGTAATGCATTAGTCCTAGGTCCTTCATCTCGAACTCAGCAGTGAGCTCCCTCTTGCACTGATGAATGAGAGGGTTAACACTTGTCTAGAAGAGGTCGTCCACATACAACACCAGAATGAGAGGCTTCTCTCTATCAACCTTGAAGTAAAGTTTTGGATCAGCATTACTACGAGTGAAGCCCAACCTCATCAGGTAGCTATCTATCCTCTCGTACCAAGCTTTGGGTGCTTGCTTCAGCCCATAGAGGGCTTTCTTCAACCTGCAGACATGGGTGTCCCGAACTTGGACTTCAAACCCCAGAGGTTTCTCTACATACACCTCTTCCTTTATCACACCATGTAGAAATGCAGTCTTCACATCCATCTGATGAATACTCCATCCTTGCCTAGTAGCAAGGGCTATGATAGATCGAATGGTGGTATATCGGGCCACAGGTGAAAATATGTCATCATACTCTATGCCTTCCTTTTGAGAGAAGCCACGGGCAACGAATCTTTCCTTGAACTTTTCAGCACTTCCATCAGATCCATGCTTGATATTGTAGAGCAATTTCGAGGTGACAACTGCTTTGTCCTTCGATCTTGGAACCACATCCCATACATCATTCTTCATTATGGACTCATACTCTTGGTGCATAACATCCTTACAGACTTGATTCTTTACAGCTTCTTCAAAAGATCCAGGCTCAGACTGTACAATAGTACTCATGGCTGCTAGATACCCTTGGTACCTACTCGGATTCTTGCTTTCACAGAATGTCCCCCTTGGGGCCATATGTCCCTCGGCATCCTCGAGAGTTTCTCTGAGCCATGATGGTTTCTTCCCCAGTGAAGGAGGTGGGTCAATCGGGTCCATCGGTCCTTCATCATCGAGTTTCCATACATTGCTTCATGATCCTCCTCAGATCTCGAAAGATTGACTACTTTCCTCAAGGAAGCATCTTCGTCAAAAGTGATATCGTGGCATATCTCCGCTTCCCTTTCACCAAACACATAGACTCTATAGGCCTTCGAAGTTTCGCTGTAGCCCACAAAAATTCCCTTCTTCCGAGAAGCATCCATCTTGCTCCTCTTCTCTTTCGGCACATGAAAATAAACATGACATCTAAAAACTCTAAAATGTGAGACGCCAAGTTTCTTACCATAGAAAACCTCTTCGGGAGTTTTGGAGTCCAGTGTGGAATGCGGGCATCGGTTTTGTATGTACACAGCAGTGTTCGAAGGTTCTCCCCATAGAAACTTTGGTAGAACTTCGTCACATAGCATGGCATGGGTAGCTTCCATAATGGTCTTGTTATTTCGTTCAGCAATGCCATTATGCTCAGGAGTATAGAAAATTGTGGTCTCCCTCTTGATGCCAACTTCATTACAAAAGTTCCTGAACTCGTTCGTCTCATATTCAGTGCCATTATCGGTCCTCGAAATCTTGATCTTCTTCCCTGTTAGATTTTCCACCAAGGCTTTGAAGGTATGGGACCACATGAAAGCCTCATCCTTCTCCTTCAAGAAGTAGATCCAAGTTTTGTGAGAGAATTCATCTATGAACGTCATATAATAAGAACATCCTTCGAAGGATGTCACAGGCAACATACCGGATAGATCAGAATGTACTAATTGCAACACATCAGATGTATTTGTGGAAATTGAGGGGAAAGGTCCCCTTGTATTTTTTCCTTCGACACAACCCTGACATACACCTTCATGATTATTTTAGAACTTGGGCATCCCCATCATCACCATCCTTGCTTTGGGAAGGGCCTTGTAGTGAAGGTGTCCAAACATCTAGTGCCCAATCATGATAGCTTCCTTGAAGCTCTTCTTCCACATGCTCACCTTTCCATCAACAAATGCCACATTGAAACCTTTGTCTTCCATGGCCGATATAGACACAAGGTTCTTCTTCAAATTAGGTACATATAGTACATCCTGCAAGCGGAGGACTTGACCTTGAGACAAGTGGAGGGTCACAGTCCTTGTCCCTTTCATGGGATATGCTGAATTATCTCCAAGGATAATTTTCAGATTACTATCCTTCTCAACTATATCATGGAGTGCTTCCTTGAACCCAGTGATGTGCTTTGAGGCACCATTATCTATCAACCAGACATCCATAGTGTCGGGTGGAGATGCAACAGAGAGGGCAGATACAAGAATGAATTCATTTATTTTATCAGCAACATTTGATTCCTCATACTTGGAATTTCTTAACCTTTTGAAAGGTTGACCATTTCCGCCAGAGGGAGCTTCCCTCTTTCCCTTGAACCTATCGTTCCTTTAATTGTCATTCCTCCGGTTGTTTTTGTTGTCATCATCATTGGGAGAAAATTCTTGAAAGGGAATTTTCTAGCATAGTGACCTAGCCTATGATAAGTGTAACACTTGCCCTTGTTTTCTTGGGCCCCTGCTCTTCATTTATTCTTTGGACCACCAAAGTTATTCTTTCTAGAATGAGAAACATAGGTAGCATTTCCTTAATTTTCATACTCCTTCATTCTTATCTCTTCTTGTACGCATCTTGATATTACTTCGTCAAAGTCAAGTATCACATTAATATTGAGAATGGTAGTGTTGAACACATGCCATTCGGATGAGAGCCCTCCAAGTGTAATGAGTACCATCTCTCGATCAACTATTGTCTCCCAAATAGCCAACAGATTATTCCTGATCTTGGTAAGCTTCAGAAAATGTGATTGAATAGATTCATCCCTGACTTTCCTTAGATTCTTAAATTGATTCTTTAAAATAGGACTTGATTCAAATCGCTAGCCTTGAACATGTGGACCAAATTATCATACATATCTTTGGATGTGCCCAGCTTAGAGATGTAGGCAACCATACTCTTATGAATTGAGTCCCTAATCATCATATTTGCTTTGATATCCCCCTACTTATACTTTGTTTTGGCAACATCAGTAGCAGTGGAATGAGGCTCTTGAATTTTACCCTACACATAGTCCATGACATCTTGGTCTTCCAAGTTAAGATCCAATGTCATCTTCCAAGCATGGAAGTCATCCTTTCGAGTCAATTTGTCATCAGCTTTAAAGCCATTGTAGTTTGAGTAACCCATCCTCTTCTTCGGTGATTGCTACAAACTAGGGCTTTGTCTTCACCTCAGCGCTGATACCATGTAAATTTATGTAGATGTTCTATGCTTGATGCAACTTTACTTTCTCTTCAATATGAGACAGAAATCACATAAACAATAAAGTAAAATGATGATAGAACATACTAGTAGATCAACAGAAGACAAGCCAGAAATATATAAGTGTGTTGGTGCGTTACGACGGTCAACAGGATGCTTCAACCAACAAAGTCTCAATATGGTTAGCCAACCAACAATGTCACACAACCCTCTAGGATAGTCAAACGGTCAACTCAAAATTCAACCCATAAAGTCAATGGTCAACACAAACAACAACAGGAGTTAGGTCAATGCTGAAAATTCAAAGTCAACATCTTGCCTCGGAAATAGTGCCAGAAAATGTAGATTAGGGAAATCAAGATTTTGGGAGATTTTCGGGTCGATTTGACCTTGTCTTGACCAAAGTCAACGCTGGTCAAAGTTTGTGCAGAAACCCTAGACCGAAAAACAGAAAAGTGCTACTGCCAGATTTCCCACATGTAGAGAGAGAAGGGACTCCAAGTGATTGAACCAATCAGATCAGGAGAGAGAATGTGTGAGGATGAGATGAGTGAAAATGTCCTCCAACGTTGACCAATATATATCCATCACTGAGGGTGTATGACACAACTACTGGGGCACAAAACTTTAAGGCAGACCTCCACATATCTTGAATAAATTCAAAATAAATGTTCTGCTCATTGGATCAAGATGATATTTAGATCGATCTTGCACCTCTCCGAAAGAGGAACCCAATAAAAATATTGGTATCTTCATCTTAGCATCACACCATGGAATTTGGACCTAGTTGTCCAAAATTAACAAAAATTCTATGATCAAAATTCTCATCATTATGCTCAAAGTGCTCATCATTTTAAAAAATTCCGTTATGATGTTGAGATTGTTTATTTATTAACTTATTCCCTGCATCTAAGATAAGGTTTATAATTTTATGAACACATTTTCTATCATTTTGAATAATTCAATTGTTCATTTATTAACTTATTTCCATGGATTTAGGAATAAGGTTTATGTGAGATTTCACCTCATTTTGGGTATAATGCTCATCAGAATTGATATGTAAACATGATTTTCTATATGAATATATGTTAAATTTAAGGTTCATATTTATCAACTATTGAAGGAGTAAATTAATTTTGAAACAAGAATTTGATTCAGCAGTGATTTAAAGCATAAAATTCTATGATCAAATTTCTCATCATTATAATCAAAGACCAAAGTTCTCATCATTTTGAAAATTTTCATCATGATACTGAGATTGTTTATTTATTAACTTATTCCCTGTACCTAAGATAAAGTTTATAATTTTATAAACAAATTTTCCATCATTTTCAATAATTCCATCACGAATTTGGGGTTGTCCATTTTTCAATTCTGAAAAAAAACAATTCAAAATATTGAGTAGATATTTAGATTTTGAAATTTGCTACATACTTTGGTGTAATTGATATATGTAATTTCGAGAAAAAGAGGTTTATGTGTTTTTTACATGAAAATTGATTTATGAACAACAAATGGTCACATGCTAATGATGTTCGCACCTGTTGCTTTCCATGCAAATATTTTTGTCAGGTATAGCTGCCCAATAATCAATTCCCTTGGTTGGAATTGACAGTTATTATTAATTCTCTCGTGAACTTTTGATTGATGCCCACGCTCATAACTGAAGATCCAAATCTCACAAGTCCCCTGGATCATGCTGCAGCAACACTCTGGATAGTTACTCATCATGGTAGGTAAAAATATCCTTTTTCAAAATCAATAAGATACAAATACCCTTTTGTAAAATCAATAAGGTTTAATCATGGAAGTGTAATTTTATTTGTAGATTTTGAAATATTTAAAAAAAATCAATGAATTGATTATTGTTTATCATTATTTTAAGATTTGTAATTAAAATAAAGATAGCATCAATTCCATCACCAATAAAGATAACATCAATTCCATAACCAGAAACATTAAAAGTTTATGAGTAGCAATTTTGATTATCAATTATCTACGAATTGTGTCTCAATAAGGTTTAAATACTTCTTAGGGTTTTCTTCAAATCTCCATATCTACTAGCCAAACTAACATATCTATGATTGGATAATTACAGAGGAATTTTGGAAGAAGGTGCTGAGCGGCACAAATCTCCCACGTCATCTTAACTTTGGATAATCATAGCCATCTCTCAATCATATTGTCACTGTATTTGTCCTTGATTCAATGAAGTTTATTTAAATATTTCTATGTTTGTTTGTTATCATGGATCTGTCTATTTTATTCTCAATTGTTTGGTATTTCCTTGGTTCTATCCATTTGTCCTTTGATATTCGATAATTATAGAGGCTTAACGTTTTTAGTCTGAATGGATTTAAAATAAGGCACAACACTAGTGTTTGCAATTGGTACCTATAGATTTGGTTGATGATAAATGATATTTGTAAATCTTTAACAGGACCAAGATGAAATTTGAGGGACCAAGGATGAAATTTTCCCTTCACATGTTGATTTTCCCTTCACATACAGTCCAGAATTTTCATGCCCATTAATTGATAATGAGAATGAATATTAAAGTTGTAGAAATGTATTTCAAATTTGAAATCTTTGACGTGTCCCTTCTTGGTTTGGTTTTGGATTTATCATGTCCATTTTGTACTCGATATGTATAAAGCTAAGGTTAGTGCACACAGGGAATGTTGAGATTGCAACAAGATAATGAGCTTAGTGGAAAGGAGTCACCTTCACTAAGTGGGCCCGCAGGCTATTTTTGGCACAAATTCTATTTTTAGACTATGTCTATTTTTAGACATATGGATCATGTTTTATGAGTTGCAGGATGCTATTTTTGGATGGTTGGTCAAGTCGGAAAAAATATATGGACTTCTATTTTTATACATACTTGGAGGAATCTATTTTTAGATTGCCAGTCTAAAAATAGATATGTCAAATATTATTAGCTCTTAATAATTTTTAGACTCTAAACATTATATTATTCTCTTGGAGCACTTCAGTTAAGTGCACAGATGTGGCACAGGAGCTGACAAAATGAATTACACTATTCCTGAGGGTTATGTGGAGCTATTGCAGGGATACTTCAGTTAGAACTCATGTGACAAAGTTTGGTGGAGTTGATTGAGGAAGTTAATGGAGTTGTGTTCAGTTTAACTAACCTAAACATAGTTGAGCTATTTGTATCCAGTTTAAATAATTGATACAATTAATGAGAGTGGTGTGAATTAATTATTAATTAATTCACTAATTATAAACTCATTAATCAACTAAAGAATGCATCAGTTAACTTCAGTGCATGGACAGTTTTAGTGGAGACCAGTGCAGAAATAGGTGAAAGAGCAAGTTAACTATCATTTGTGACTATACTATTGCTATTTGCAACACACAGTGATTAGAGAAGCCCATGAGGATTACGCAGTACAAGCTAGGTGTTTTATGTTATTTAATGACCCATCCCATAGCATTGATTACACAATAGAGGCTGGCTGTCAAGTGGAAAAAGATTGGAGCATGTGTTTTGCTAGATCTAGCTTGATAGTGTGTAGAAATTGGAGGTGGTGTTGAGAGCTTGTGAGGAGCTTTGTACTATGATTTTTACATGATCTCCATGACATATAATATACAGATATTTGGGGTTTTCAGCTTTAAGCTTTCCCATTAAATCTTTGTATTCCATATAATAATGTTGTTGCTGAACTAATGTGTGCATGCAATTGATTTCTTTATATAATGATCAATGGTAGAAGAGATTATGTATTGTGCATGAAGTTAAAATAGTGTGTGATCAGGAGAATCTCGATGAATAATATATCAATTATTCAAATTTCTACATGGTATCAGAGCGATATTGATCATTGGAGCAATTGCAAAACATTGAAGCGGTTGAGTTTTGTGCTGGTGGAATTCGAATTTGCAGCAGTGTTTTCTTGGTGTCGAAGTTGAGATATCTTTCAACGGATTGCGATTGGAGTATGCCCTTGAGGGCAGCTCAAATTATATTGCATGGAAGGACAGGATGGAGGATGGAGAGAGTCTTGGATGTGATGGGTTCCAGAGTTCATGTCCCGTCAGAAATTCTAAAGCCTACTTTAGTGATCTTTGCCGTACTTGACATGGCAAGACGAAAGAGATGTCAAGAGTTTTGTTGGAAGGTGTGAAGAGTCATATTTGTCATATAGTATCAGACATGTGTGGAGGAGACTCTCACATTCATTCTTGAAAGCTTTGACAGATTTATTTCAAAGCAAGAGCGACCAGAGGAAGTTGGCGCTCAAGGACAAACTCAGGAACGTAAAAATAGAGAAAGGCGACAGTATGCCCAAGTACCTAAAAAAGTTCATCCAATGTAGGGATGAGCTAGGAAGTGTGGGGGTGACTGTTGATGACGAGGACTTGGTGATATTGGCTCTCCTTGGGCTTCCGAAGAGTTGGCACTCCTATCAAGACTCTGTCAATGGTCGGGAGAAATTGCCAGGATGGGAGCGACTTTAGTCAGATCTTGTGCAAGAGGAGATAAGGCGAAGTACCAGGGACGGATCTTCATCAAAAAAACTACGAAGAAGAAATTGCACTTTCATTTAAATCAAAGAAGGAGAGAGCAGAAAGCTTCTCGTCCAGAGTGTAGAAAGGCAAGCGAGGACATGTCAAGGTGAAGTGCTTTCACGCCACGACACGGACATTACGCCACCTGGGCCAATGCACAAAAGGAAAAATAAGCGGACTTCTAGGGCTATGATGGAGAAGGCCTTAGCCTCGCAGTTTAGTGGTTTTGATGATACGCATGCTTGGTCTCAAGTGTGATGGGTTCAGTGTGGTTTCTTGACGGTGGTGCGTCTTTTCGAGTGGCCCGGTCGGGGATTTTTTGCGTGCGGATGAGAAATATCTTGGAGTGCACATCGAGATGGGCGATGATGGTAGATATAGTGCGACCGGTATCGGTACCATTTCCTTTGAGAGGGAACCTGGTAAACCCTTCGTATTGAAGGAAGGATGCATGTTCCAGGATTGAAGAAGAATATTATCTCTGTGGCAATGTTAGAAGACAAGGGATATGATGTTGTCTTTAGCGAGGGAAAGACTTTCCTGCGCAGTAAGGAAAGCTGGTGAGACCGGAGGATGAGGTTCAAGTTAAGAACCTTTATCAATTGCGGTAGATGGCTACGCAGAATGGCGGAGCTTGGCGGAAAAGTGGTGAGCCGGGATGATGGCGAGTTGTGGCACCGGAGATTGGGCCACCTTCACCATGGAGCTTTGAAGATACTGCAGCAGATTTCTACTGGGCTTCCTAAGAGTACTCTTGCGCATCCAGATCAGTGCAAGGGATGTACCTTGGGAAAATTTGTGAAAGCCACCTTTCGCGAGAAGGATAGTCGCACCACGACGATCCTTGAAAGAATTCACACAGACGTGTGTGGAAATTTCTCAGTAGCTTCGACAGCAAAGCACAGGTATTATGTGATATTTGTTGATGATTTTTCTCGTAAGTGTTGGATCTTCTTCATGCAGAAGAAGAGCAAGACATACTCAAAGTTCTGTGAGTTCAAGGCACTGGTTGAGAAAGAATCGGGGAAGCAGGTGAAGGCTCTTAGGAGCGAAAATGGTGATGAATTCATCTCTGGCGAATTCAAGGACTTTTGCAGCGCAGAAGGAATTCGAAGAGAGCTCATAGCACCTCATAACCCACAGCAGAATGGGGTTGTTGGGCGGAAGAACAGAACAATCGTGGGTGTTGCACGAGCGATGTTGCGTGATCATGGCCTACCCATTCACTTGTGGGCGGAGGCATGCAATACTACAGTATATGTGCAGAACTGTTGTCCTCACAGGATAATTGGCATGAGTACACCCGAGGAGGCATTTTCTGGTAAGAGGCCTGATATTTCCCATTTGAGGATTTTTGGTTCACCTGTCTACATTCATGTGATGAAGGATGCCAGGAAGAAGCTGGAGCTGACTGCAGAGGTTGGGATATTTTTGGGGTACACTGATACGCCCCACAACTATCGTGTGTATTTTCCAGATAGTCGCAAGATTGTTGTGCGACGGGATATCAAATTTCATGAGGAGAAAGCCATGAAGTGTTCGCTTGAGAGGGAGCCACACTTGCATGTAGATGAGGAGCTATTAGTTCGTAAGGATGAGTCTCAGGATGTGGATCAGCCACAAGATGAGGTTCATGGAGTGGAAGAGACCACTCAGGCAGCGCCAACCATCAGAGGGCGAAAGCGCACTACAAAAGCTGAGCGACTGGCTCAAGATGCAGAGAAGGTTGTAGGAGCACCTACATCACAGTGCAGACAGAGACAGTCACCTGACCGGTATACTGGATACATGGCTCTTATGAGCAATTGTATCGTGACAGAGCCATCCTCTTTTGAGGAAGCCGTGGAGGATCCCGCATGGGTAGATGCCATGGTGGAAGAGTATGATTCGATTGTCAGAAACAGTGCATGGGAGATTGTCCCAAGGCCGAAGGGGAAATCAGTGGTGGGTTCGAGATAGATCTACAAAGTGAAGCAGGCAGCTGACGGGAGTGTGGAGAAGTATAAGGCAAGATTTGTTGCCCAAGGCTTTTCACAGATTGAGGGGATCGATTATGGGGAGACCTTTGCACCTGTCACAAGGTATTCTTCCATACGGACGATTCTTGCTCTCTCAACGCAGATGGGGTGGCACATTCATTAGATGGATGTGAAGACTGTGTTCCTCAACGGAGTCATTGAGGAGGAGGTGTACATAGAGCAGCCTGAAGGTTTCAAGATCTTCAGCAGCGAGTCGCATGTGTGCAGGCTCAAGAGAGCGCTTTATGGGTTGAAACAAGCACCTCGTGCTTGGTACACATGGATAGACAGTTATTTCACTGGACTTGGATTCTCCAAGAGTGAGGCGGATCCTAACCTATACCAGATTGTGGTGGAGGTTAAGTTGCTGATCATTGTACTTTATGTAGATGATTTGATTTTGAAAGGTGATGAGCTGTTGATACTCTCATGCAGGGAGGATCTTTCAAAAGTGTTTGAGATGAAGGACTTGGGCCTCCTTCATTATCTTCTGGGATTGGAAATTTGGTAGCGCAGTGATGGACTGTTTGTTTCTTAGGGTAAGTATGCCCAGGAGATACTGGAGAAGTTCAACATGCATGGATGTAAGCCTGTTGATACTCCTCTTCCTGGTGGTTGGAGGAAGGATGATGCTACTTCGGCGAAGGTAGTGGATGCCACTGTTTATCGACAGTTGGTGGGGTCACTTATGTATCTGGTCAATACACGACCCGACATATGCTATGCTGTGAACCAGCTTTCACAAGCTATGGTTAAGCCTACCAAGCTCTACTGGAAGGCAAGAAAGCATGTATTGAGATATCTCAGAGGCACATCGGGATATGGATTATGGTACAAACATTCGGATGAGGTGAGGCTATGTGGCTTCACGGATGCAGATTGGGCAGGCAGCCCAACGAACAGAAAGAGCACATCTGGAGGGATTTTTAGTATCGGGTCGACAGCAGTTTCTTGGTACAGCAGGAAGCAGAGATCTGTGGCACTTAGTTTAGCAGAGGCTGAGTATATGGTAGCAAGTTTGGCTGCATGCGAGGCTATATGGATGAGGAAGATCCTAGTCGGGTTGCTTAGTTCACACTTGGATCCTACTGTGATTTATTGTGATAATCAGAGTTGCATCAAACTCTCGGTTAATCCAGTATTTCATGATATATCTAAACACATTGACATCCGGTATCATCATATCAGAGATTGTGTGCAACGGAAGATCATGTTACTTTCATACATTCCCACGGAGGATCAAGATGCTGATATCTTGACGAAGGCGCTCACCAGGAGCAAATTCGAATACCACAGGGGCAAGATAGGGGTTGCATATAATCCTTATCTTGCTGAGAGGGAGTGTTGAGATTGCAACAAGATGATGAGCTTAGTGGAAAGGAGTTGCCTTCACTAAGTGGGCCCGCAGGCTATTTTTGGCGCAAAGTCTATTTTTAGACTATTTCTATTTTTAGACATATGGATCATGTTCTATGAGTTGCAGGATGCTATTTGTGGATGGTTGGTCAAGTCAGAAAAAAAAGATGGACTTCTATTTTTAGACATACTGGGCGGAATCTATTTTTAGATTGCCAGTCTAAAAATAGATATGTCAAATATTATTAGCTCTTAATAATATTTAGACTCTAAACATTATCTTTTTCTCTTGGAGCACTTCAGTGAAGTGCACAGATGTGGCACAGGAGCTGGCAGAAGGAATTACGCTATTCCTGAGGGTTATGTGGAGCTATTGCATGGATACTTCAGTTAGAACTCATGTGACAGAGTTTGGTGGAGTTGATTGAGAAAGTTAATGGAGTTGTGTTCAGTTTAACTAATCTAAACATAGTTGAGCTATTTGTATCCAGTTTAACTAATTGATGCAATTAGTGAGAGTGGTGTGAATTAATTATTAATTAATTCACTAATTATAAACTCATTAATCAACTAAAGAATGCATCAGTTAACTTCAGTGCATGGACAGTTTCAGTGGAGACCAGTGCAGAAATAGGTGAAAGAGCAGGTTAACTATCAGTTGTGACTATACTATTGCTATTTGCAACACATAGTGATTAGAGAAGCCCATGAGGATTGCACAGTACAAGCCAGGTAGTTTATGTTATTTAATGAGCCATCCCATAGCATTTATTATGCAATAGAGGCTGGCTATCAAGTGGCAAAAGATTGGAGCATGTGTTTTGCTAGATCTAGCTTGATAGTGTGTAGCAATTGGAGGTGGTGCTGAGAGCTTGTGACGAGCTTTATACTATGATTGTTACATGATCTCCATGACATATAATATACAGATAGTTGGGGTTTTCAGCTTTAAGCTTTCCCATTAAATATTGTGTTCATATGTGTGATTGTTTGTGTTTTTAATGTGTGCATGCAATTGATTTTATTTCCACATGTAATGATCCATGGTAGAAGAGATTCTGTATTATGCATGAAGCTAAAATAGTGTGTGATCAGGAGAATCTCGGTGAATAATATATCATTTATTCAAATTTCTACAGGGACATGATTATGTAAACTACTTTTATTCACAATGAAAGAAGTTTTTTTTTTCTATTGAAAAAAAAAACGGAGAAATAATTGGAGCACTTCCTTAATCTTCCATTATAAACAATATCAACATATAATCTAAGTACATTGAGACATAGGCATCAGGGTATAAACAATATCAACATAAAATCTATGTACATTGATACATAGGCATCAAGGTTTATAACCCATAAACATACACACGATATTATTTTTTCATCCAATCCGGATTGGAAAGACATATAATGATAGTTATCCTTTTCGCATACATACTATATTTGTCAATTGAGACCATAACAACCTCTGTTTTGAATTTTCTTGGCTGGACAGAAACACAAATTATAGATTTAATTACAACTAAAGTTATAAATTCCCTGATCGGAGTGATCTATGTGGACATGTTATGAAGATGGAGTAAAAAAAAAATGAAAAAAGTGAAAATTGAAAGATACTACCAAACTTACAAAAAAAAACAGCCAAAGTTATAAATGGTGAATGGTCTGTTTAAATGAATGAACAACCACCAATTCGAATGCCTTATTATCAAAATAAAAATTGGGACAAGGCACAATCTTTTCGTGCCTTTACTAAAATTGACCAAAATCACTACACATATCTTGCTTAGCAACTATTGGATCTCTTTAAGAATCTTATGGCATTTCCTTTGCAACATCTGGTGATGGTGCAATTGCTAGTCATAAATGTTTTTTAATGTCGTATCTCTCTTCCTATAACATTAAAATATAATATAAATGAAAAACTATTATTTTTTTAAGAAATATATTTAATTATATATTTATGCTTTTTTTTAATATAGTATTTATCTTCCAATTTATCAAATTGGTTGGAAGGAGAATATATAAATCTTATGACAATTTAATAAAATGTTTTTTTTAAGAATTCTTTTTAATCCATTATACGTAAAATATATCTAGAAAAACTATTGAGTATATATAATAATTTTTAACTTTTTTGAAAAAATAATTTATATTTAAAAATAAATAAATAAAATTCAAATATTAACTAAATCTAAATTTATATTTACTTTTTATATTTACTTAATACATTTATGTAGATAATTGTCTTTTTGGATTAATCACATCATGAGTATTTGGTCAATCTTTTGAACCAAATAATGTGGTTAATAGTGGGAACAAGGTAAAAAAACATCTTATCGACTAAATAGTGTGGATAAATGCATGTTATTAGCCTCAAAAAACTAGCAGTTAAAAACTAGCATCCACACTAAGATCGGTTGGCTTTTTCAATGAACCACATTAGTCTAGATTTTAATAATGTGATTAATCCAAAAAAATAGTTATCTACTTTATGAATCACAAAAGTCTCACATCTTACCTTTATGAAATTTCTATATAAATTATCAAGTAACATAAATAAATAAACTTAAGAAAAAAAAAATTGAATTAGAGCCTTTTATATGAATCACTTTACTAATAATCACTGTGCGATTAATATATTATAATAATACATCAACAACTACTTAAAAGTCATATTCAATAATAACAAAGAAAAATGCGTGTCATATTCAATAATAACAAAGAAAAATGCCAAAAATTAAAAGCATTCCCCTCCTAAATCCACGTCTCAACGATCTTTGCCATTCTACGGACATTAAACCACGAAATCCTCCTGGCCCAAAAATGTCGTCATCCATCTCAATTTATTATATTTGCTTACAACTCTTATTCTCTCATTCTTCGTTGCGGATAAACGATATGATTTCAATCTGATATTTATAAAAATATCGTGTACGCCCTAGTTGCTTAGTTAAAGAAAGAACTAGTTGATAACTCATATCATTGCTGCAAGCTTTTTTAAATAGAAACTGTGCAGATTGTCATCTAGAGATCGATTCCTCTGTTCGAGTTTTTTTCACAATCGATATAGCGACGACACGGACTTCACTTTTGGAAAGGGCTGCCTCTGGAAATCAGGTACTCGGATAATTAAAATTTGGTTTGCAAATTTCAGATTCCACGCCTTTTTTAATTATCATATGTATGCGCCTTTTCTCGCACAGTAAGGGACTTGGGTGATTGAAATCTTACGTTAGTGTCAGATTCTAAGCATTACAAGTACATATGGGGTAATCTGCTTAATATAAAGCAGTTGTATTTTTTCATGCTGAAAAAAATATGGAGAATCTGCTTCCTAAATAGTTATTCTCAAATTTTACAATAATAGTTAACTGAAACTGGAAGTTGACCAGGGCCTCGATACCTCGATAGTGACTGCAATTTCCACAAAAGGCCGAGGTGTGGTTATAACTGAAATTTCAGTAGCAAATACGGGATATATACTCAAGGATGATATTATGAGTAAACTTGTCACAGTATATCGTACACTGGCAAGAATTTATATAAGGTAGTATTTCCCAACACTCATTCATATTCTTTTAGGCAACGATTTTGGTGGGAAAAGAATAGGTTTTCTATAGGATTTTGATGAAATTCGAATGCAGAGAAAAAAGTCTTGCACGTTGAATCCCAAGGTGTTGTCCAAGATTTAAGTTGCGCAGGGAAAAATTCAAAAATTGGCTTTGTCTTGACCCCTCTTTCCTGTGGCTGCGAATATGTATTCCTCCCATTCGAACTAATCTGATTCAGCTCCACACGATGCACAATTGCAAGCGCTCCACATAGCCCGCAGTAGCTCACACGACGCAAAGCAAGTCAGGTTAATTGTAGTGAACAGAGAGGTGTGAACAAAAGCGACAGACGCGAGAAAACAGTGCATTTGACAAGCTGAAAAACAATCTACTCTTCACACTTTACCGCAAACCTATGTACAAACGTCAAATTATATATAACTCAAGTCTCTCTCATTTTCTTCAGGGAATAAAGCCACAATGATACCAAGAAAGAGAAATGAGGCGTAGACATAAGACACAAATTTGGTCTATTTCTCCATAAAGCTAACATACATGCACCACATAAATAGTAATTTATGAGATTCAACAAATTTTAAATCAAGAGATTATTTCAATAGTTTAACTAATCAACAAATTCAATCTTACTTATATATTATATTATTGTAAGTATTATTTCAAATTAAAATAAGTAAGTAAAACAATATAATATAAATATTGAAAAACCATAATATTACCCAATAATATTGTATCAAAATCTATAAAAAAATTCAATCTCCAAAAATATAAAAATGAGTTAAACGGAGATGTGTTATGTTAGATATGAAACCTGGTCTGACATAAGGTATGCACGTTTGTTTTGAGGGGAAGTTTTGGCTATGTAGTTGGTTACATGCACATAACGTGCATAGGTATTAGGTATTCATGTGGTGGACTGACGTTTGGTGCGGAATTCGTGAAGGTAACGTATCCACGTCTACTCTGACCTTGTTTTCATCCTCTGGACAAGGCAGGTCATGTGCACATTGTTTACCTTTTCACGTGCACATTAACCCACTACCACCTGCCTGGCCTCGCACCTTCTGCAAGCAGACGCGTATCCTTTTTCACGGCTCTAGGCTTCCATAAACTGTCATTAATCCAGTTATTCCGGAGAAAGTGGTGAGATCATAATCAGCTAACATACTTTTAGCATATTAAATATTATCTTGACTAAGTTGTTTTTTTGTTTGTTTGTGGGTCTATTATTCAGCCGAACTTTTTCTCTTGTTTTTTTTTGTTTGTTTGGTAGTGTGGGTAGGTGAAACGACTAAGTTGTTTTTTTATTTGTTTGTGGGTCTATTATTCAGCCGAACACTTTTTTTTTTTTTGTTTGGTAGTGTGGGTAGGTGAAACTTATGGTTTGAGAAATGAGGATCAAGGGGTATTTAGGTGGTCAAAATTAGCAGGATATTTCAGCTTGCTTTGGCCATACCAGCTCTTGTTATGGCTAGATTTTTTGTAGTGACCTTCATTAGGAGATCTCACTCTTCCTTACCACACCAACCTTTATCATAGCTGGATTTTTTGCAGTGACCTTTTCATCAGGACTGTCTTAACAACACACTCTTCACCTTAAAACCAAGCTTTTCATTACTAATGTCTTAACAACATATTCTTCACCCTCAAATCAAATCCCTTAAGCATCCCACATACATTGTTCGTCTGAAGGTTTTAATTCCCACCTACAACATGAAAAAATTTTCACGGGGCAACTACACATCAACATTTCAATCTCAAAATTGCTTATGGTTGACAATCTCAGCATTGTTTGGGGTTCCACATTATGAGTAGAATACTAAGTTATTTGTACATTCTTTTGGAATAAGGTTTTTAGAAAAAAATTTAATTTGTTAATGATATAAATTTTGATTTTATTATATATATTTAAGAGATACATTTCTGGATTTTCATTTTTTAGCATATTGTATATACTTTGTCCATTAGATCTACAAACTCATGTAAACCATTACTATCTTCAATAGGAAACTAGTTTTTCTAGTTTGTTTTTTCTTAAAAATGGAGAGGTTTAGATTTAGTAATTTGAGAATAATATTCATGATATATATTTTTAATTAATGAAATCAAATAATTTTTTTTAAGGGTTTTTAGTTTCAAAATTAAGTGTGTTTGCAATGTCAACTTTAAATTGCAGTGCAAATTTTCAACATGACAAAAAAATTGAGACAGAATAAATGATAAAGATTCAAAAAAAATTTAGTACTATTTGCATTTTTCTTGGGCCTTTTAATTTATATTACTATGTTAATTACAATATTGATGGTATTCATTTTTCTGATACATTCCACATTATGAATAATACTAAAGGTTTTAGCTTTTATTTTTACGTTGATAGGCGTCCCTTCTGTTGAAATTGGCTACTTTAATCATTTTTCTAATTAATCTTTTTGATCGGATGGTGTGAATTGGATGATGCCAGTATATTTTCGTCATTGCCACTCCATCAACGAATGGAATTAAAAGTTATAACTTCTTTGCATATCTAAATCATATGTTTAAACCATACTTAAATTAATTTTTTACAAAATATAATGAAAAATTTACTCTGCCTATTGTTGATAACCACTTATGCTAATTAGTTAGAAATGAAATTTAAAAAAAAAACTTATAAAAGATGCATTGCAACCTGGATTAATTTTGAAACTTATAACTATTCACATTATCAAAACGTATACCACTTCGCAAGTGTGTGTTTAAAAAAAATCCCTCCACTCCATTACCTTAGCGGTTGCATATGCATGTCATTCAAATGTATGCCCGCTCACAATTTACTATAAAAAAAAACTATTATTTTATTAAATTATTCTTGTTACAGTGGATTGATTTTTTATTACTTTAAAAAAAATTGTTGTCTGATTTTTTATTACTTAAAAAAAATGTTGTTGCTAGTTATTCAAGTTTACATGCTACTCATTTCAACTTAATTCCTTAATGTATTCATCTCAACAATTAAATCTAGAATCATTAATGGGGTTGTCATGATGTATGGTAATAAAAAATAATTATAATTTCAACATAGGGATAACCCCTAATATTAAATTATAATAAAATTATTTTAATACAATAATAAATTTTAAGATTAAATTATAATAATTATTGTAATATAATTGTGCTATTAATAAATTGTAAGATTAAATTATAATAATTAATTTAATACAATTATACTATAATATTAAATTATTAAATTATTATAAGGTTTATGGAGTAGTGGTCTCTTATGCATGCCATTCAAATGTATGCCTACTCACAATTAACTATAAAAAACAAAATATTATTTTATTAAATTTAACTATAAATAAAAAATATTATTTTATTAAATTATTTTTGATCCTGTGGATTTATTTTTTACTAATTAAAAAAAAATGTTGTTTCTATGGTATTCAAGTGTTCAAGCTACCCATTTGGACTTCCTTAATGTTGACTTAATTTACTTAATATGATGCTTCATATTATTTAAACAATATAATGAATAACTAATAAATTGTAGGTTTAAATTATAATATAGTTTTAGATTCATAAATTAGCTGTAAAAAAAATTATGACTATCATGTCATCATATATCACTTAACTAATGCAATTATACTTCTTGTTTTAATCAACATTGGTATTAAAGTTTGGTGTATTGAAAGATTTGCTTAATAATAAGGTTTCATTAACACATAATTGCTATATAAAGAATAAATCTTAGGGTTAAATTTTAATGAAATTATTTTAATACAATAATAAATTATAAGATCAAATTATAATAATTATTTTAATACAATCATATTATGATATTATATTATTAAATTATTATTATTATTATTATATAAAATAATAATATAATAATAAATTTAGAATCTATTTTAATAATATTTTAACCTTCTAACTATTAAAAAAATCTACTTCATCACTCCAATGAGTAAATTGTATTTTAATACAATCCATAATTAATGTACATTAATTAATTAAAACATTAAAATATTAATAAATTGGAGCATTAAACATTATTAATTAAAATATTAATTAATAGCATTAATTAAAACATTTTACAATATGTAATTAATATTTTTATATAAAAATGTTTAATAACAATAAAAATTAATTCAAAAATCTATAAATAATTGTATTAATATTAATTAATAATAAAGTGAAATAATTATTATATTGCTATTATTACATTGACATATTAATTAAATTATTAATATGTAATTATCATATTTAATTACATTATTCAAATATATCTAAACATCAATATATTGAGATTTAGTTAATAATAATAATAATAATAATAATAATAATATGATGTTGTAATTGTACTTCAATGTTTTAACTTTAAAATATTAATTAAAACTTTTTACAATATATTAATTAAAATATTTATTTAAAAATGTTTGATAAGATTAATTTAAACATGTTTAAATAAATGAATTAATACAACATTAATTAAATAAACTATTAAAACAATAATTAAAATTAATATTAATCAATTAAAACATTAACATTAATTAATTATTTTTTAATGTTATATGAAACATTGATAATATTTTATAAAAACATTAAAATATTTAAGAACATTAATTAAAACATTTATATAAAAATGTTCAATTATAATAAATATTAATTTTAAAGTTTTAAAATTAATATTTTCATATTAATTAATAGTAATATTAAGTTAATTAATTAAAATATTTATATAAAAGTCTTTAAAGTAAGTGAAGATGAAACCTCATGAGAGGTTGTTAAACATTGAGACAATTATTGGGTATAATATGAAAGTTTATATTATTGGGCTTAATAATAAGTTTTATAATATTTGTTTTAATATTACAGTTTTTAATATATATAGGGCTTTTAATATTTGGGTTTAATATTATGATTTACATTATGGAGTAATATGTTGAGTTATAATATATATTCTAATATATAGGGTTTATAATATTGTGTTTAATATTTAGAGTTTGTAACATTGGGGATTATAATATTTCAATACATAATATTGATTCTTAGGGTTTATTGATCTCTTGTGTTTTTAATATTGATCCCTTGGACTTATTGACCCCTTAGGTATTTAATATTTATCTATTGGGTTTATGAATTTCTTTGGTTTCTAATATTAAATCCTTGGGTTTATTAGTTCATTTGGTTTATAATATTAATAACCTCCTGGGTTTATTAATATTTTGAATTGAAAATATTAATTCTTATGGTTTATTAATCTCTTGATTTTAAAGTATTAATTCTTATGCTTTATTAATTTCTTGGTTTATAATATTAATATTTATCCATTCGGTTCACCAATTCCTTTGGTTTATAATATTAAATCCTTGGGTTTATTAGTTCATTTGGTTTATATTATTAATAATCTCTTCACTTTAAATTATTAATTCGTAGAGTTTATTAATTTATTAGGTTTTCAGTTTAAGATATTAATTATAATGGTTTATTCATCCCTTGAGTTTCTATTTATTTGGTTTGGTAATATTAGTCATTAAATATTAGTCTTACACTTTAATATTAATGCATGGTCCACTGTCACATTATGAAAAATATTGTCTCAATATGAAAATCAGTCATGGGATACCATTTTTAATCATAGTTAGTCGTAGTCAATGAAGGTCTTCCATGCTCGAATGTCACATTGTGACAAAGATTGTGTGAATATGAAAATTAACCATGGCAAACTATGGTCATTCTTCGTCCAACGTCGCATTGTGACAACAATTGTCTCAATGTTTAAATCAAGCATGCTCAACCATGTTTATTTTATGGTTTATAATATTTAACTAAAGTTTTTTATATACTTGAATTTTATAATATTAATATCTTATGTTTAATATTATTCCCTTGAGCTTATAATATTAATAATCATGAGAGTTTATCAAACTATTTTGTTTAAGATATTAATGTTTAGGCTTTATCATTCTCTTATCTTTTTCATATTGATCCCTTCACCTTATTGATCCCTTAGGTTTTTTATATTTATTCCTTGGGTTCATCAATTCTTGTGGTTTATAATATAAAACCCTTGGGTTTATTAGTTCTTTTCATTTATAATATTAAATCACCTTTGGGTCTTAGCATCTCTCGAGTTAAAAATATTAGTTCTTAGGGTTTATTAATTCCTTAGGTTTTTTAGATAAAAATATTAATTCTTAGGCTTTATTAATCTCTTGTGTTTTTAATATTGATCCCTTGACCTTATTAATTCCTTAAGTTTTTAACATTAATCCCTTTGGTTCACCAATTCCTTTGGTTCACCAATTCCTTTGGTTTGTAATATCAAACCCTTGGTGTTATTAATTCTTTATGTTTATAATATTAATAACCCCTTGGATTATTAATATCTTGAGTTTAAAATATTAATTCTCAGATTTTGTTAATCTCTTGAGTTTAAAATATTAATTCTTAGAGTTTGTTAATCTCTTGAGTTTAAAATATTAATTCTTAGGGTGTAGTAGTTCTTGGTTTATAATATTAATATTTATCCCTTGAGTTCACCAATTACTTTGGTTTATAATACTAACCCTTGAGTTTATTACTTCTTTTGGTTTATAATATTAATAATGTCTTGGGTTTAAAAATATATTTAATTTAAAATATTAATTATTAGGGTTTATTAATTTCTTAGGTTTTTGAGTTTAAAATTTTTATTAGGGTTTAATAATCTTTTTTGTTTTTAATATTGATCCCTTGGCCTTCTTGATCATGTAGGTTTTTAATATTTGTACCCTCGGTTCACCGATTCCTTTGGTTTATAATATTAAACCCTTGTGTTTATTAGTTCTTTTGGTTTATAATATTAATAATCCCTTGGGTTTATTAATCTTTTGAGTCTAAATATTATGATTTACATTATGACGTAATATGTTGGGTTATAATATAGATTCTAATATATATCATTTATAATTAGGGTTAATATTGAGCTTATAATATTTGGATTTAATATTAGGGTTTATAATATTGTGTTTAATATTTAGACTTTATAACATTGGGGATTATAATATTTCGCTTCATAATATTGATTCTTAGGTTTTATTGATCCCTTGTGTTTTTAATATTGGTCCCCTTGCCTTATTGATCCCTTAGGTCTTTAATATTTATCTGTTAGTTTCACCAATTCCTTTCATTTGTAATATTAAACCCTTGGGTTTATTATGTTGGTTAATAGTATTAATAACCCCTTGGATTTATTAATCTCTTAAATTTAAAATATTAAGTCTTGGGGTTTATTCATCTCTTGAGTTTAAAATATTAATTCTTCTGCTTTATTAATTTCTTGGTTTATAATATTAATATTTATCCCTTGGGTTCACCAACTCCTTTGGTTTATAATATTAAACCCTTGGGTTTATTAGTTCTTTTGGTTTATAATATTAATAATTCCTTTGGTTTATTAATCTATTCACTTTAAATTATTAATTCTTAGGGTTTATTCATTTCTTATGCTTTAAGTTTAAGATATTAATTATTAGGGTTTATTAATCCCTTGAGTTTTCTAATTCTTTGAGTTGGTAATATTAGGTGTTAAATATTAGTCTTATACTTTAATATTAATGATGTTCCAATCTCACATTATAAAAACCATTGTCTCAATATTAAAATCAACAATGGGCTACCATTGTTAATCACAGTTACTCGTAATCAATGAAGGTCTTCCATGGTCGAATGTCACATTGTGACAAATATTGTCTCAATATGAAAATCATCCATGGAAAACCACGATCATTCTTCACCCAACATCACATTGTGACAATCAAGCATGCACAACCATGTTTATTTTATGGTTTATAGTATTTATCTAAGGAGTTTTATATAGTTGAAGTTTATAATATTTATGTAAAGGTTTTTATATACTTGAGGTTTATAATATTAATATCTTATGTTTAATATTATTCCCTTGATTTTATAATATTAATAATCATGTGAGTTTATCAAACCTTTTTCTCTAAGATATTAATTTTTAGGCTTTATTAATCTTTTATGTTTTTCATATTGATCCATTCACCTTATTGATCACTTAGCTTTTTAATATTTATCCCTTGGGTTCATAATATAAATCCCTTGGGTTTATTAGTTTTTTTCGTTTATAATATTAAACCACCCTTGGATTTGAGAATCTCTTGAGTTAAAAATATTAATTCTTAGGGTTTATTAATTTGGCTTTATTAATCTATTGTGTTTTTAATATTGATCCCTTGGTCTTATTGATCTCTTCTATTTTTAATATTTATCCCTTCGGTTCACCAATTCCTTTGGTTTGTAATATCAAACCCTTGGTGTTATTAGTTCTTTATGTTTAAAATATTAATAACCTCTTGGTTTATTAATCTCTTGAGTTTAAAATATTGATTCTTAGGGTTTGTTAATCTCTTGAGTTTAAAATATTAATTATTAGGGTGTATTAGTTTATTGGTTTATAATATTAATATTTATTCCTTGGGTTCACCAATTACTTTGGTTTATAATATTAAACCCTTGGGTTTATTACTTCTTTTGGTTTATAATATTAATAATGTCTTCGGTTTATTAATATATTTAATTTAAAATATTAATTATTATGATTTATTAATTTCTTAGGTTTTGAGTTTAAAAAATTTATTCTTAGGGTTTAGTAATCTTTTTTGTTTTTAATATTGATCTATGGACCTTATATCTATGATGTAGGTTTTTAATATTTATATCCTCGGTTCACAGATATGTTTGGTTTAGAATATTAAACCCTTGTGTTTATTAGTTCTTTTGGCTTATAATATTAATAATCCCTTGGGTTTATTAATATTTTGAGTTTTAATATTATGATTTACATTATGGTGTAATATATTGAGTTATAATATAGATTCTAATATATAGTGTTTATAATTAGGGGTTAATATTGTGTTATAATATTTGGGTTTAATATTAGGGTTTATAATATTGTGTTTAATATTTATAGTCTATAACATTGGGTATTATAATATTTCAGTTCATAATATTGATTGTTAGGGTTTATTGATCTCTTGTGTTTTTAATATTGATCCCTTGGCCTTATTGATCCCTTAGGTCTTTAATATTTATCCCTTCGGTTCACCAATTCCTTTGGTTTGTAATATTAAACCCTTGGGTTTATTATTTTGGTTTATAAGATTAATAACCCCTTGAGTTTATTAATCTCTTAAGTTTAAAATATGAATTCTTAGGGTTTATTAATCTCTTGAGTTTAAAATTTTAATTCTTATGCTTTATTAATTTCTTGGTTTATAATATTAATATTTATCCCTTGGGTTCACCAAATCCTTTGGTTTATATTACTAAACCCTTGGGTTTATTAGTTATTTTGGTTTATAATATTAATAATACCTTCAGTTTATTAATCTCTTCAGTTTAAATTATTAATTCTTAGGGTTTATTCATTTTTTACATTTTGAGTTTAAGATATTAACTATTAGGGTTTATTAATCCATTGAGTTTCCTAATTCTTTAGGTTGGTAATATTAGGCGTTAAATATTAGTCATACACTTTAATATTAATGCATGGTCCAATGTGACATTATGAAAAACATTCTCTATATGAAAATAAACCATGGGCTACCATTGTTAATCATAGTTATTCATAGTCAATCAAGGTCTTCCATGGTAGAATGTCACATTGTGACAAAGATTGTCTCAATATGAAAATCAACCATGGAAAACCATGGTCATTCTTCGTCCAACGTCGCATTATGGCAATAATCATCTCAATGTTTAAATAAAACATGCTCAACCATGTTTACTTTACGGTTTATAGAATTTATTTAAAGGTTTTTATATACTTGATGTTTATAATATTAATCTCTTAGATTTAATATTATTCCCTTGAGTTTATAATATTAATAATTATGTGAGTTTATCAAACCTTTTTGTTTAAGATATTAATTTGCAGGATTTATTAATCTCTTATGTTTTTTATATTGATCCCTTTGCCTTATTTATCCCTTAGGTTTTTAATATGTATCCATTGGGTTCACTAATTCCTTGGGTTTATGACACAAAAACTTTTGTTTTATTATTTCTTTTTGTTTATAATATTAAACCACACTTGGGTCTTACAATCTCTTGAGTTAAAAATATTAATTCTTATGGTCTATTAATTTCTTAGGTTTTTGAGTTAAAAACATTAGTTCTTATGGTTTTTTAATCTCTTGTGTTTTTAATATTGATCCTTTGGCCTTATTTATCACTTATGTCTTTAATATTTATCCCTTGAGTTCACCAATTCCTTTGGTTTGTAATATCAAATCATTGGCTTTATTAGTTCTTTTTGTTCATAATATTAATAATCTCTTGAGTTTATTAATCTCTTGAGTTTAAAATATTAATTATTAGGGTTTATTAATTTCTTTGTTTAGAATATTAATATTTATCCTTGGGTTCACCAATTACTTTGGTTTATAGTATTAAACCCTTGGGTTTATTACTTCTTTTGGTTTATAATATTAATAATGTCTTGTTTTAATTGATCTATTTAATTTAAAATATTAATTATTAGGGTTTATTAATTGCTTAGGTTTTTTAAGTTTAAAACTTTATTTTTAGGGTTTAGTAATCTTTTGTGTTTTTAATATTGATCCCTTGGCTTTATTTTTTGGTGTATGTTTTTAATATTTATCCCTTGGGTTCACCGATTCCTTTGGTTTAGAATATTAAACCCTTGAGTTTGTTCATTCTTTTGGTTTATAATATTAATAATCCCTTGGGTTTATTAATCTTTTGATTTTAAAATATTGATTATTATGGTATTAATATCCTACGTTTTTTACTATAAAATATTAATTCTTGGGGTTTATTAATTTTTGTTTTTTTAATATTAATCACTTGGCTTTATTGATCCCTTGGGTTTATTATTTCCTTGGGTTTTTAATATCAATCCATTTTGTTCATTAATCTTTCATATTTTTAATTCATTGGGTTTATTATATTAACAATCCCTAAAGTTGATTGTTATCTTCGATTTATAATATTAATAATAATGTGAATTTATCATTCATTTGTATTTAAATATTAATTCTTAGTCTTTATTAATCTATTATCTTTTTAATATGGATCCATTGGGCTTCTTGATCTATTAGCTTTTTAATATTCTCCCTTTGAGTTCACCAATTATTTGGGTTTATAATATTAGACACTCCAAGTTATTAGTTCTTTTGAATTATAATATTAATAATCCCTTGGTATATTTGTAAAAAATATATACTTATTATAAATAATAATAAAATAATAGTATTATGTTATATTTTAATTTTAGTATAGTTTTAATTATAACTATTAGTGTATTGAAAAAATTTAATAATATTTTATTATTATATATTTTAATATATATATATATATAAAGTTTAATATATAGTATCAATATATTTTATATTATTAATATATTACAAGTAGATATATAAGATATGGTAATTATATTTATAAATGTATAATGATTATTTTGGTAAAATACATGTGGTGGGTGGTGCATATAGGCCTATCTACTTATATTAAACACATTAATGAATGTGGTTGTAAATCTATTTCTTATATGCCTATCAACTTATATCAACCACATTGCTAAATATAATTGTGCTACTTAATATCTAATGAATGCTCGTTCTGTAATCTGACCTTCAACAGAATAGGGTAATGGAGAGGTCTGGATCCTTAGCTTCGGCGTCTTGTCTGGGCACTATACTGCTGGCCGCCGTGATATTCATGTTTCAAACATGGAACTTTAGCTTAATTGCGGAGGCCCAGAATGCGTCCATACCCGCAGTTTTTGTCTTTGGCGATTCGTACGGCGATACAGGAAATAATGATTACATCCCAACGTTTATCAAAGCAGATTTTCCTCCTTATGGCAGAGATTTCGTCAACCATGTGCCCACAGGACGTGTATCCAATGGAAAACTCATGTCTGACTATTTTGGTGAGTAAGCGTAATACTTGGAACGTTGACTTTCAATAAAATCCTATGGGAGCTGGTAATTACTTTGTTCAAACAATTTTAAATGTAATTTATGTTTTCAGTTGACTTGCTAGATGTGAAAGAGTTGCTGCCACCATATCTGGACCCTAAGCTTCAGAACTCGGACCTAATAACAGGCGTTAGCTTTGCTTCTGCGGGAACTGGTTTAGATAACCTAACCAGTGAATTACTGGTATCAAAGTTATTAATTAATATGTAATCATTGAATTTAGGTAGATTTCAGATTCAGGAGAATATCTTGGAATTTGACTGTCACGAGAGAATTAGGGTTAGGGTTCTAAGAATTAACTATAATTCTTTTCTTTATAGTTAAATTTTGAAATATTTTAAGAATCTATAATCAAGATAAAAATACCCATACCTACTATTAATCTATTCGTCCTGTATACTATTTCCATCTCCCAATTTCCAAAGTTAGTGAGAGGGTTAATGGCTTTTCCAATTTCCAAAGTTAGGCTGATGACTAATGGTTAGAGTGGATGTGCAGCAAGTTATACCGGTATGGAAGGAAATCAATTACTTCAAAGAATATAAAGCAAGATTGATAAAGTTGGTGGGAGATGAAGGAGCCAACAAGATTTTGAGCGACGCAATATTTTTCTTCGTCATTGGCACAAACGACTTCATTTTCAACTACTTCACATTTCCATTTCGTTCCCTTCACTATACTATTTCACAGTACACGGATTTTCTGTTGCAGGCATACGCGTCTTACATCAAGGCAGGGGAACAATAAGTTTCTATCTACAGATTTTAGGTCTGATCGCTAGGCCTAAAGAGATTTGCATTGATTCTTACTAGATTATATATTTGTTTTGACAGGATCTATATAGTCTGAACGCACGCAGAATTGCGTTGATTAATGTTCCTCCTTTGGGATGTCTACCTATAGAGAGAACACTGCATTTCGTTGAGAGCAAAGGAGAGTGTGTGGAGGAAATCAGCCGTGCTGCATCTGGTTTCAATGAAGGATTGAGTCCAATGATGGAACACCTGAAATCTGCCCTTCCCGAGTTAAAGATTGTTACTCTTGATTATAACGGTCTCATTCTAGACTTCATACAAAACCCTAGAAAATTCGGTAAGTGTCCATCCTCAACAGCCTTCAACTAGTAGATCCATGTCAGTTCCCTTGCCTTCTATTTATTAATATGATTATAGTGAATATCGCTCATGATACTTTGGGTGCAGGTTTTGCAGTGACTGCTAAGGGTTGCTGCGGCACTGGATTGATAGAGACTGGGTTGCTGTGCAACCAATTGACTCCATTCACCTGTGCTGATGCAGATAAATATCTGTTCTTTGACTCTCTGCATTTATCTGAAAAGGCGTATGAAATCATAGCAAATAAGTTTTTGGGTCGCGATATCTTAGGACTTGTGGCCAACACGATGACTGAATAGATAGCTTATTATAGCATTAATACAAGGGACAATGTTTATGGTGTGATATGGGTTGCATGGATCGTTGGCGTTTGTATTTCTTATAGTGTTGTTACCATTAATGTAGTTGTTAGATACTTTTTACTTTGCAGAAAAAATATCTATGAATAGTTACTAGTATTATTTACATAAACAAAATTATTAACAATTTTGTCTTCCAATTATTAATGAATATTCTTCAAAGCTTATTAGTTGCCATTATGATCTTAAGGTTAGTGTCAATAGTTTACATGTAGCACGAAACTTATGAAGTAGTAATGGTAGAGGAGTCTAGAGCGTGAACCTTTGTATTAAGTATATTAAATTTTAATATAAATAATAAATTATACTATTAGTATTATTAATGTAGTTGTGGAGAGTTATATGTGAAAGGAAAAAAAACTGTAAAAATATTGATTATCATATGTTTATATGAACAAAATTGCTAATAACTTTAAGTATTGATTGATAATGTTAATAGTATGGTCAAATTATGGTATGATTAACCATGTTTACTTATGATTGACAATGTTTGGTAATGGTTGAATATGCTTGGTTATATTTGGACATAGCTCATGAAGTTTTCCATGGTTGAATATGGCTAGATATGTTTGACTATTGTTGATTATGGCTAGACATGCTTGACCATTGTTAACCATGTAAAACTATCGTTAAACACAGTTAACTAATTTTGATGATGTATTGATATGGTTTACCACCTTTTATTATGGCTGATGATGATTGGCTATTTTAGACCATCCTTAATCATGGCACTATATTTTACCATGGATGATTATGTTCAACATAGATTGACTATGATTCACCAAGTTTCAGTATGGTTAATGATGGTTTCGCTAGGGCATACTATATTTAAAAATTGTTAACCATGGTTGGACACATTTGATTATGGTTGAATGTGGTTGACCATGGTCGATAATGGTAGAGGTGGTCATCTTTAAAATCCAATCACATTAAGTGGTTAGATATATTGGTATGTTGACCTTGGTTGACTTATGTTGACTAGTTATGTTCCTCACTAGTTATGTTATATTACAACATTCATTAAGTATCATGATAGACTATGACATTAATTAAAGGTTATGATTTGTTTATTATTTCAATAAATACTCATATCACAGCGAGACATTGATCTTGACTGACTTTATTGAATCTATACATTACCCAATGTTTATGTTTCAATGCAAGATTCATCAAATCCTATGTTGTGTTGAATTTACTTGACATTGGTGGGACATGGTTGATATGGTTGAAAATGTTTGATTGTGCTTGATCGTGGTTGATTATGGTTGACCATCCTTGATCATGGTTGACTATATTTGACCATGTTGGCTATGTTGATTATGGCTAAGAATGATTGGACATGGTGCAACATAGTAGCCCTTGGTTAATCATCATTGATTATGACTAATAATGTTTGATGATGCTATTACACTCACTCTTAACTAGGGAGGTATTCGGTGAAGAAAAAATGGAGTACGCTAGGGTTTCATCTGTTCTCTGCGCGAAGCCTGGTGATGCCGCCGCGCTTATTCACATGTTTGAGGCTCATGGGGTTCCATGGCTTGCGAAGTCTGCAACAGATAACACTCCAGGCAATGGATGCGGCCAAGATGGGGCGCTCTTTGCAGTGCTTCGATCAGATCGACATGACAGAATGCCCAAGGCACGAGACGGTTCACCGGATCTTTGCATTGTGAGGGTCCCTATGAACTGGGATAACCAAAAACCATACTTCTATCCCGGAAGCGGGGCTCCTTGTGCAGTTGCCGCTTGCTCTGCCACAACAGGATTAAATCTGGTCTGTATGGAGGGGAATGAGCCAGTAATCTCAAACCCTTGCATTTTTAATATTTATCTTGTTTGGACAGTCACGGCCGCCATAGCTTTATGGCCGTCTAACTTTGTGGAGACACGATGGCTCGTTCCGGCTTTCACTTTTTTTAACCGTCGGCTCGTTTTTTCCCACGCCTCTGCCTGCAGATCATTGTGCTTCCACATGCAGAAGCAGTGTCACCGTCGATACTCTGTCTTTCATTTTCAAAACTCCTGGAGCTACCTGGTTCTGCCTGGAGCGCGCCCATGGGAGCTCTTTTGGGCGGTAAGAAATGATAAACCCAATGTCCATTGGACTCTCACCACTTCTTCTCACCAGCCCAAGCTACAAGTTCAGGAAAAAGCGGATCACCAGAGTACCAACTTCCTCTCGTCTCAGATTTGCAGAGGAAAGCAGAAGTCTGATCACTATGCCTCGTTCCAGATCCAGATCTTACTCCTTTCTGGAAAAACTCTGCTACAATGGGTGAGCTCTTCGGATCTTGTGCAGGACCTCAAGAAATCCTGCAATATAAGCTGGGGATTCCCTATGCATCTCAGCGACTCCTCCACGAAGGTAAACAACTTGAAGATCTTTACCCCCTTTCTTTTTATGGCATTAAGAGAAATGCTTCCATCATTTTTACCCTTCATTTGCGAGGGGGAGTTGTTGGACAGTCATCTACAACTGCGGCTTTTTCATACAAAGATGTTGTCCATGCTCAGACACCCAAGAAAACAGCTCCACCAGCTCAGGCTCCAAAACCCTTTTTGGTGGACAAGCTGGAGGAAACCCCCACCGTTGAAATAATGCATCCAATGCTAGATGAGCAAATACAAAAGTTTGCAGAGCATGCCATTATTTGCAGGTTTAATGAGCTATGGCCACGCACAGCAGACCTATACCAATGGATTCACTCTAACTGGACAAACAATTGCAAGGTTCTACTCTGCTCAAAGGTTTTCTTCATTGTAGTGTTTGCTTTCAGTGAGGACTACCAAAAAGCATTAACTGACGGCCCAAGGTGTTGGGGCTCAGCAGGGTTATTCCTCACCCCCTGGTTCCCAGATTTCGACCCCTCTACAGCAGTCATCACCAAGCTTCCCATCTGGGTCAGACTTCCTAATCTCTCGACGCATCTATGGCACTTTGCTATATTCCAAGGGATCGGCAATACTCTAGGCCGCTTTCTGGCCACAGACCCCTCTAGAGGGGAAAATGGCATATACACCTTCGCCAGAATCTGTGCAGAAATAGACATGAGAAAAGGTCTACCTGATCAGATTAACCTCAAAATTGGAGACTTCCATTGGACTCAGACCCTGGATTATGAGAACACAGCCTTCCGATGCCGGAATTGCCATCACACAGGGCACCTTCAGAGCTCTTGTCCCTCGATGCCTGCCCAAAAGAAGAAAGCCAATCTTAAGCCGAAATCCAAAAGCTAGAAACCTCATGATCCTCCCCCCATGGATGATTTTGAATTCAGCTCAGATGAAGAGGAAGGGGATGCGGAAGGAATGGACGCAAAGCCGGCAAAGGATCCGCCTTCGGCTTGTCCTGAGGATTCTAATGTTCCACCAAACTCACAGAAAAGAACTCATGGGTCCTCTCCCTCGGATTCAGACAAGGAGACCTCTCCGTCAACCCCGCTCAGTTTGCAAATCATGCCAGCTCAGCAGAATCAACTTGGCTGGGTCAAAGTTGGTAAAAAGAAAGGAAAAAAATGCCGAATAGTTGATTCTACCCACGCGGGGTAGATTCCCTTGTTCAGCTCTTGTTTCTCTGTTTTTGTTACTTCTTGCTTAGCACTGCTCTCTTTTGTTCTCACTTAGGGGCCGAGGTGGATAGTTTATCCTTTCCGGCAGCCCATTCTCTTGCTTCTCTTGGATGTAATTTCATATTGTACCATACGTTCTCTTAATAGAATTAGTTTTACGGAGAAAAAAAAAAAAAATGTTTGATGATGCTTAATTGTTAGCCATGCTTGACCATGCTTCACTATGATTGGACATGGTTAACCATGGTTACTCATGTTTACTTGACCATTCTTGACTATGGTTGAATTTATTTAACCATGGTTTAATTATGGTTAATCATGTTTCGTTATGGTTAAAGGAAGTTAAATATGTTAAACCATGTTCAACAATGATTGCGTATGATTTTCCATCTATGACCATGGTTGATTATGATTGAAAATATTTCAAAAATGGTAGACAACATTTGAATATAGTTAACTATGCTACACCATGTTTAACTATTGTTAGTAATGTATTTCTAATGGTTGATTATGTTTGACCATTGTTAACTATGCTTAGACCAGTTTGACTATTGTTCACTATAATCCAAGGTTTTACTATGGTTAAGTATAACTATGGGTAATTGTATTTATCATGGTTAAATTGTTATCATAACCATGGTTGAAAATGGTTGATTATTTTTTACTATTGTTGATTATTGATGATTCAACTTAACACAACATAACCCTTGATGAACATCACAATGCAACACAACCATTACATTTAACACAAAATGTAGCAAAGATGAAGGTTACATTTTAAATAACCATTGAGGAATGTCATCATGTGACATAAACTTCGATAAGTCTTGCAACATGAAAAAACCCTTGATGAATACCGGAATGTGAATTTTCATTTCATAAATTTCATAGTGTAGCATAAATATTAACAAAAAAATATGAATGCCATGATATGAAACAAAAATTAAGAAATATTAAACATGAATACTAATCTTAGGCTTGATGAATTTTACATGTAAGATAACCATTTTGAAATGTTGTAGTCTATTGGAGCCCAAGAAAATCATTTTAACACAATGAAACTGTTAATTATTTCTACATTGTGATTCCACCTTTCATAAAATTTACAATGTGACATAAGTATTAATAATATTATTAAACCATTAAGCTCAATCAATCACAAATCAACATAACCATGCTAAAATTCCATAATGCCACCTAGTTATTACACATTGGAATATCATGTATTTTATAGTAAAAAGGTTTTTGTGATTGGAAATAACAATTATTACCATCATAGTATAACATAACAATATAGGATTTGGAAAAAAATAATTTAACACAAAAATTAAATTTAGTATTATATTTAGCTAAGATGAGTATCCCAATTTTGCATAAGCCTTGGGGAATGTCAAAATACAACATAGCCCTTGATGAAAATAACGATGTGACATAAACTTTCCTAAATATCATTCTCACATGACATTTGATTAATATTGCAATGCAACAAAACATTAATAAATATTGTATTCTTACATTATGTTTCATGGACACTATAATATGATATAACCATTAATCCCACAAGATGAATGTCAAAAATTAAAATATCCATTAGTGAATGTCAAAAATTGACAATGAAAATAAACAAAATTAGATGCACCATTAACCTTGATGAGTGTTGCAATGAAATGAAACCATTAAGTTAGTGAAGACATATTCGGTAGTGTGACATAATTATGTTGGAAAGTAGTAATACAACGAGGTTATTATGTTATAGTTTATTGAGGTTGTAATGAAACATAACAATTAATAACACTATATGGGTTTCTTAATATGAAATAAAAATTAAGGAGTGTCAACCACGACTAACGAGAATCAACGAAAATTAATGCAACATTATGCTTGAAGAATTTCACAACCTAATTCATCCATTATGTAATAAAATATGAATGTTGAAGTGTGACATTATCATGCTGGAACCTCATAATCTAGCACAACCAAAGAAAAATGTTGCAATGTGGTAAAATGTTTGATGAATTTCACAATGCAGCATAACCTTTGATAAATTATGCAATGTGACATAACTATTAATAATATTATCAAACCACTAACCTTGGTCAACCAAAATCAGCATAACCATGATGGAACATAGTAATTCAACTTCGTATTTACATTATATGTTATCATGGATTTGGTAATAAATAAGCTTTTGGATTACAACAAGTAATGATGACCATGACAATGCAACATAGCCATTTTGTACAAGGAACATAACAATTTGACGTAACCGTTAAATTTAACATAAAGTTTAGCTAAGATTAATGTCATGATTTGAGATACCCATTGAGGAAATCCATAATACCACATAGCCCTCCATGAATGTTGCAATGTGACAGAACCGTCCATGAATATAATAATGTGACATGAAATTTGATGAATATCATAATACGGCAAAATCCTTAATGAATATCGTAATTACACATTAAATATCATGAATACAATAATGCAATATAAGCATTAATACGAAAATATGAACATCACAAAATGAAGTGATAATTAAATAATGTGAACCACGGATAACCAAAGGCAACAAAATTCACTACACCATTACCCTTGAAGAATGTAGTAATGAAACTCAACCATTAAGTTAACATAGATGATTGTGGAAATGCAACATAACCATGTTCAAATGCCATAATATTGACTATTTACTACATTATATGTTATTATGTATTTCATATTAATTTTTTATGATTATAAATAGCGATGATAAACATCACCATGGAACATAACATAAAAATTAATTTAACAAAAGATTTAGCTAAAATTATTTTCATAATTTGACAAAACCATTGATGTATGTCATAACACAACATAACCTTTCATGAATGCAACAAAGTCCTTGATGAATGATGTATTGTGACATAACATTTGGTGAACGTCACAAGTCAACAAAACCCTTAATGAATATCATGATATGAAGTATCACATTTCATGATTGCTACAATGTGACATGAACATTAATGTGATGAGGCCATTGAATATGTTTGATCATTTTATAACATGGTTGTCCATGATTGACCATGTTTGACGAATATTTACTATGATTAACCATGTTTAGCTATGGTTGATGATTGTTGGGTACATATGATAATTTTAACCATAGTTGACTATGGTTCAATATCTTGCAACATGGTTAAGAATGTTTAACAATAGTTAAATATACTTCCCCATTTTTTAGGATCATTTAAAATGATTTGATCATGCTTATATTTGACCATGATTAACTAGTATTAAATATCACACTAATATATGGGAAAAAATTAAGACATTATAATCTTATCAATCTAGGGGTTTGTAAACTTAGAACCACGTGACTATTTATAGAGAATTAGATTTAGACTTTTTGTAATTTTAAGAAATATAAAATGATTAGTTTCCTTAAGAGCTATGTTTATTGGGTAAACTAGTAGAAAATTATAAAATCAAGAATTCTAAATTGAAAAAATCAAGAAATAATGAAATAAAACTAATCTAGTAACTCAATCATTAAAAATAAAATAATCACACTTCTTTAAAATAAAGTACTCTTAAGTAAATGCACACTTTTTGTAAAGTAAATGATGCTTGAGTAGCTCTAGTTGAGTGGAATTTCATGCATTAGGGCCTTTTCTAATCAATAAAAACTCCTAATATTTCTCATAACCTAGTAAGAAGCTTGTTTCTTGAGACATATGCTAATTTGTGGAAGAAAGATAAAAGGACACTTGAGTAAGACTATTTTGGTGGACTTTCATGTTGTTAGTACTAAGAATGTACCATGCTTGGGAATATTGATCCTCAAAGTTACAAAGCTTGAAGGTATCCTTAAAGAGACAAATATCCAAAGTAAATTTTAATAATGGATCCAAAAGGGTTTTTGCGAAAGGCAAAAGCCAAAAATTTCAATGGGTGAAAGTCTTACCTAATGTGCGCATGCGGGAAAACACTAACACACAAAAATTGGAGCAATGTATCTTGGCAATGCAAGGAGTTACATGTCACATTGATAAGGCAATGGTCACACTAGTGGATTTGAAAACAAAAAATATGCACTGTCAACATGCTCAAGCTTTAACCTAGATTAGGGGTGCAAAAGGGGGACACGTTATGCCCTCTCGTGCTCCACGCACCATTTTAGAAGTCTCAACTGTGAGTTTGGAGGAAATGTGGAAGGTGCCACAACACCTTCCATGCAAGTGTTCCACGCATGATAAACTTCCACATCACCCTACTCAGCTTGCATATCATCCAACCCCCTATGTTAGTCTACTTGCCAAATATCCCTTCCATTTCAACACTAGCCCATATCAGCAACAGAGGTGTGGCATGCCCCATGTTATGTTGATTTCATTATAATGTCAACATGATGTAAGCCAAATTTTATGCCCAATAAGGACTTGGCACATGTTAGGGCATTTTATTTAAGGACTTGAGACCCATTTTGTAATTATTATATCCTATTTTTCCTCTAGGTTATACCATGAGCACTTGTGCACACAGTTTACTCATTTATGTGCCATTTAAGTACAAATTTGTAAATCTAAACCGAAATTTTTCCTTATATTCATGGGTTAAAATTTCAGTTCTAATGAAAACCCTACACCTTCCTCGTGAAGAAACACATGCCTTATGGGGAAAATCCCTCTTTTTGGAAAATAAAATCTTCATTTTACCAAATTAAATCCTCTAAATTCTTTCAAAATTTTAATTTACCTCTGAATTAGCCAAAATGAAGATGGATTTTCTTAAATGCTCTTAATTCAACCTTGTGTACGCATGTCTTACAACTTAACAAATTTAAATAATTCTTCCCTCAACCTCACTAACCAAACTCTTTTGGTGATGTGGAACCCATTCATTGGCTAAACATTCCATTTGAGAATATAACATTTTCCCTTTTATTACTCCTCATTCAAATAGCCACTTTTCAGTAAGTCCTACTTTCCAATGGCCATATCATCTACCAAAGCTTTGGTTATATCCCAATGGTGGAGAAAACCAAAGAGCCTAAATTTTATGATGGTGATACAAATGTGTTAGACTCATTGATATAAAATACCTATGACATGAAGAAATATAATTATTTCATACAAATTACTGGTGATATCATAGCAGACCAAAAGAATTTAGCTACATCAAACTTGGTCCTAGCAGCGGTTCCCTCAGTGTATCGTTTCTCAGAAATGGTATATTGGTGTGCTAATCGGTACTTGCGTGATCAGAGAATTATTGTCTTGTCTCAAGGAGACAAAGAAGTGATAAAAGTAACACCAAAGGCGATTCCAGATATGCTCTCATTCCTAGATAGAATAGGTTTGAAAATTTTATATAAAGATGTACTGGAAGATAAATGGAGGGAACTTTCTCCATAGATGAAGAGAAAAATGGTTAAGAAATATGTCAATGAAGGAGTGGTTTCCCCTTCTAGGTATCCTCCCTATTCAATTCTAGAATTTTATTTTATTCTCAGGTTATCCTTTTCTATGGTTGCCCAAGTTCTTGGTCTCAATACAGATGTCTATGTAACTGAAACAATTATAGGGTTTTTAGTTTCCTTTGTCACTCAGCCACTAAGGACTATTTAAAGTTTGATTTACACATTTTTTTGTTTTATGAGATACATTCCCAAATGATAGAATTTGGAGAAGCGAGGTATTTTTGTTACCAATCCTACTTGGTTCAGTCATTCATCCAGCAACAATGTTATCACCTTGAGCAACTAAATACAAATATGGTGGATGGACATAATTCTTTATTACGTGAATATAAGTGGCTACCCATGATTAGAAAACTAGAAAACAACTAGGGTTTCTTCAAATATGTGTCTTATTTTATGTCAATTGTCTGAACCTTGTTACATGCTTAACCATTACCTAGAGTCCCTCAATTCCTGAGGGAGAAGTTTCAATTCACTCTTGATACTAGAGTAGCTAATTTGTATGTTTTCCAATATTACACAGTCATCATACTATACAGACTCAAAGGAAAACCCTACCAAATATCAACATTCTTGACTCCCAACACATTTGCACTAGAATGCATTTGACAAAGGTTCATCAGTGAGAACATCCATTTCACTTCCAAGATGGTAGCAATAACTTTCCACCTCCCACATGAGGTAGGCTCATTTGTGGTCAATTCAAAGAATGCCTTATATCTTGTGGAGGATATCTTACAGAGAAGATCTTGGATTCCTTTGATTTCCCACAAGGAGGATCATGGAACTACGACCCTCATAACATCATCGATGAGATGAGAAAATATAAAGACAGATAAAACCATAAGAATAACCTAGATTCCATAGTAAAAGATTGTTCCAAGAAGTATACTAGGGAAGATGTTAAATTTATTCTACATCTTGTTGAGTCAACCACTTCCCACCTCTCGGGGAAGAACAGGGTCACTTCAAAACCCATGGATTTGATCAAATGGAGGAGACCAACTCTAAGAAATATAGGGTGGAAAAAGTAAAGGTAGATGATGATGATGAGAAAGTGATAGGAACTAGTGTTGTATAACAGTCAGTTGAAACCCTGTCAGAGCATGTTTTTACAATGGAACACATGCCTTCTTCCATGTTAGCATCCAAAGAAACATAGTTAGGTGGGGTTTCAAAACTTGGATAGGTGTCAATGGTTGAAAAGTTCTACGAACTAACTAAGCAAGTATCTAAAGAGATAAAAAGAGAGATAATGGTAGTGTAAAATAAATCCACTTTGCCCTATATAGGTTAAGAGTGAATTTGACTATGAAAGGGGAATTTTCAAGTTGGCGGTGTTGGGGTCCAAGGTGGAGATAGAAATATCCATGTCATATTATGAAGTTGATCAATTATCCCTGCTAGCAGATCATATTCCATACCCAAACATATGGTGCACAGAAAAATGCACAAAATGAATGTTACATTTAGGAAGTTTCAATATTTGCACAACAATGCTAGTGCCCAATTGAAATATGAATGGATGGTATGAATGTCCAAGAAGATTAAGATAAAAACTCTCAAGGATAGAATCAATCACCACGCTACATTTCCTCATGATTTCAAGTAATATACGACCATGTTGGAAGATATGCATAGGGAGATAGCCTCTATGATTATGTAGTTTTAAATCCCAGATGCACATCTCGTGAAAACAAATGAATTAGTGATGGTGGAGAAGGAAAAACAGGAGCCAAAGTATAAGATTCATGATGCATTAATAAATAATAATGGATAAAAATACCAAATATTTCTACTAGAGGCACAAGTCTAAGGCATGAAGGAAAAAATAGGTGATACTTTTCTGTCCCACCAAACCCCTTATGGTCTAGCTAGGGAGGTAGAGTCAATGAAAATATCAAAATATGTTATATAAGAAGCTACAATTTCTACACTTGATTCAATATTAAGAACTGAAGAAAAAGGCGGAAGAGGTGGAAAACACCAAGTCATACGTATATTTCAATTGACAACATGGTGCACAAATTGAAAAATTGTTTGAAGTTTTGAGGAGGAAGAACACAAGAAAATGGAATTTTAAAGCTTCAAGAGGAATTATATGGGATATGATAATAAAATAAGTAGGTAAGAATTTGGGTCATATACATCTGATCTAAGAAAATATAGACACTATCAGATAAGATCATAGAGAAATGAATGCCATAAAGAATGTTATTGATGATTCCCCCACCGAAGTTGATGTGATAGTAAATTTATGAAATCATGTGCCCAAGAAATATGTTACTAAGGAAAAATTTGATAGATACTGGATGGTAGCAAGGATAATCAAATGAGAATAAAGGACAAATTGGTAGAATTAGTGGAAAATAAGGCATGAGCACTTGCAAAGGAGTACAAGACGTTAAGGAGAAATGTGAGACATTTTACAAGAGAGAATTACCATAATTATTTTATGTTAACAAATATTTATATGATAATGTCTCTCTCATGAAAATCCAAATTAGCATAAGAAATGATCATAAAGTCTTTTTGGGAGAGGAATACGCCTTGCAGGGTAAAAAAATTGCAAATCTATACAACGACCATTTTGAAACATTGTTCATGCTAAAGAACCTTTTAAAAGAACAAGGAAAAGTGGATTAAGATGTGTTCACAAACTTGGATAGATCTATCATAGATGCGCAAGCATGTGATACCCTCTTGGTAAGGAGTGGAGGAGTTTGATTGACCTACATAATGCAGTGACTTTGAGGGGACCTATACAATCATATGTTGAAGGTGAAATGATACAACTCTCCTCGGAAAAAGAAGGCTCGAGTTCCCAACCTCCACAGTAATAATAGGAATGGCCTCAACCATCAGGATCATCACAACCAAGGTCTCCTCGACTGACAAAAAAGCGAAGATGATGTGAACCCTTCAGCTAGCACCCATGCAAGAGAGATAAAATCACTCATCACATGAGCAAGAGAGATCAATACAAATCTACTGTAGCTAAATCAGATGGGACCACCCTAAACTAATTTATTTTTGGAAACTTCTACAAGAAGTTACTTTTTTTTTTTTTTTGTGAGTCATAGGAATCGGCAACTACTGACAGTTTTTACACGGGAGACCCATGGTCAAACCCGGCTACCACTATAACCTCTCAGGGCCGCCCAGCCTGCAAGGATGGTACCCAGTTCAAATGAGGTTTGAACTCGTGACCTGCACAATGGCACGAATGACTTAACAATCATCCGCTAGCCACTAGACCATGCCCCAGCGGGCTACAAGAAGTTACTTATAATGACTCTCATTTTTGTAAAATATTCCTAGTTATTACTGAATACTACTAGTGGCTTAGGGTTAGATTTTTGGGTCTTGAGAGCCTATATATATGCCTAATTTTGATGTAATAGAAAGATAAAAATTCTGGCGGAGGGGAAACTCTGTAAAATAAATTCTAGAATCTGCTAGAATTTTTGAAGTTGTTATAAGGAGGAATTATGGAGTATGTCTTGAGATGTTAGTATGTCTCTACATGTAATTATGAAAACCCACCTTGTAATTTTACTTTTGCACCATTTTAATACAATTAAAAATATTTTTCATGGAATATCATGTTGTATATTTTATTTTTGTATGAAATTTGAATGAGATTGTGAATTAAAGAGAATTTTGAATCAGTATGATTGTTTTATTTAATTTTTGTAGAATTTATCAATATTGTGATGAGTATATTTATTATTTTGGTAAAGTTTTACATGGCTTGATATGAAAATGTATAAATTCTAATTACTATCCTTCTTACAATTGAATCTTAATTTCTCAGTTGTCCATATGATATTAGTATGGTAAATGAATTCTTAATCACTTATTTTATTACGTTGAAATATGTTCTTCACCATATTTCTCCTTAAACCCTCAATGTACTTATGTCAAATACTTAATGTTATTATATTTATCTTGTATATAGTTTGGATATCGTCTCTATTTTTTCGCAGATCTGAAAGAAGAGAAAGGGTCTAGCTTGGAGAATTTTCTTGAAAATATTTCTTGTAGGTGGAAGCTCAAGGATCAAAGAGAAATTAAATTTTTGAATTTAAACACTTGTTCATTTATCAAACCCTCTCTTTTGTCCTGCGCGGATCCTAGATGGCTAGGGTTTTAATGGTTTTTCAAGTTCAATTTTTGAAGAGATCCATCACTTGAGGCTTGGAAAAAATAAATATTTTTTTTGGTGAAAGATGTCTTTTCAAACCCTCTCCTTTTTCATGCGTGGATCCTATATGGCTAGGTTTTTAATGGTTTTTCAAGTTCAATTTTTTAAGAGATCCATCAATTGAGGCTTGGAAAAATTAAGATAGATTTTTTTGTGGAAGATGTATTCATTTTTTAGCCATTCATCTCTTGAACGAAAGCATAAAGAGTGTATCAGTTATTTTAAATTCCTCTTGGACATCTTACAACTTGATCAATTTTTTTTCAAGGGAAAGTGAATTTTTGTTGGAGGAATTCCATTGTAATTTCATCACAAATTTTGTAAATAATTTTCCCTAATTTTATTATCTCTTTAATCTATGGTATTAGCTCATTGAAAGTCATTTATTTGTAAACCCTCCTCTAGATATTAGCCCTTTGTACTCTCTTTTTTTTTTTAACTAGATCGATTGCTATTTAGTATTCAAAAAAGAGGGGAAAGAATTATGTGATGCGTTCGTGTTTTGGAGAAGAGTACCATGGAGGGGTTAAGTGGAAAAATACCGAACCTCCTTTGTGACTACTATTACTACTATACTGCACGATAGAAACGTGATATATTCTAACAAACTGAGAGAGCATAAAAGAAAATTTTAAAGACATAATCTAAAGAGTAAGATGAAGGAATGCATATTAGTCAGTGTTGTCTTGATTTTCTCCCGGATTGACTGTGGAAACATTGCTTGAGATAGAGATTGGAGTTGATCTCTTGTTAAGCATATATTTTAGAATCTGCATTGAATATTTCATGTGGGCACAATGGTTAGAGGAGTTTCTCAACTGCTCCTTAAAATTTTGCGCCTGGTATTGGAGGAGAGAAATGCCCAATTGATGTTTTTGTTCCATAAGCTTTAGTTGGCTTCTCATCTTTTCAATCTCGGCTTGAAGGTTGACACAGTAAAAGAAGTTTCCATTTCTCATGACTGCTTGATTGAAGGGGCAAGGCGTAAACATCGTTGCAGAAAATGAAGTGTTGTAGAAAGTGGAGGTGAGAACACTGATGAGGAAAGTGGAGTGCTGAAGGGATGATGGAGAAGGAGATTCAGGAAATATGCAACTGAGAGAAAGAATGGAAATAGGGAAGAAGAGAGAAGTACGAAAAGGATAAACCAAAAAAAAGCAAAATGCAAAGGGTAAAGAAAACAAACATTGAAAAGAGAAATGGAAAGGGCCGCAAAGGGCAAAATGGAAATAGTTGCGAAGAGCGAAAAGAATGTGAACTGCGAAATGGAAAGAGTCGTGAAGTGCGAAAAGCGAAAAAGGTAAAGAGTGTGAACTGCGATATGTGATATCGCAGTATCGCAGTCGGAAAAAAAGCGGTAGGTATTAAGGAATAGCAGTAAATGAAGTGAAGAGCGATTAGCGATGGGAGACTTAACAGACGTGGAGCGTGATCGCAAAATCGCAATCGGAAGAAAAGGGCAGAAATAATTAAAAGGAAAGGGAAAAAAGAGCGCTCAGCAAATTGCGATGTGGTGGATGATGAGGTGATAGGATCGTCAATGGAGTGCGATCGCACAATCACAATTGGCATTTGGAAGCGATGCAGGACAAGAAACATGAGGGAATAAGATCACGGGTAGAACATCGAGGAAGGAATGATAAGAGCAGACCTGCCCTGATAAAGTCATGAAAAGGGAGAGATTTGTGGAGGGAAAGATAATGTAAGGAGAGGAAATCATGGCAAAGGGGAAAAGGATGTGGTTCCTTGGAGAAAAAGTTCCCCAACAAGTCTCTTGCAGGCATTATTTTCCAAAATGTCTGATTTGTTGTTTTTTCTGAGAATTTTGAAGAAAGAGATGTATTTTGTTTCCTTGCACAGGATGGGACATCTATCTATTAGGCTGTTGAGAGCTATATTGGGGGTCTATATAGAATTTATCATCATGCTTATGATGATTTCTATGTCACCTAATATCATGACTTTTACCATTTTGAGAGTCATAATAATCTCGAGACCTTTCAACAGTGCATAGGCTTCAACTCTATTATTGGACAGACAACCAAGCCCCCATTCATAGGTGCCCATGATGCAACATTGTTCATCCGATATATATCCTCTTGCCCCTACAATACCTGGGTTTAATTTTTAAGCGCCATCAAATAATAACGCTGGCCTTTTTATCCCATCAAGCTACTCAATGAACTCTTTCTCTTTGAGTCTAATCTTCCACTGCTCATTTTCTGGAAGTTGATTGACTGGGTTGTTACAAAACCTTGGAGGATTTTCAAGAGATTTACCAAGAAAGTTTATTTCTTGAACTTGAATTTTGCTAAATTTTAGATGGTGGTTGTTTTTGGAAAGGATTTTCTCAATTGTGAGACTCCAGGTCTTGCTCTGGAATTTTCCTGTGCAGGGTCTCTACTCTTAAAAAATAGCCTTGTTCCTTATTAACCAGATGTTCCATAGAAAACCATAGGGAAGAGTATCCAAAACTCTTTTGGTAACTGACTTGATTATTTTTCCCCAAGGGTAACTTCTTTTCCATTTTATGATCAAATATGAGATTGAGCTGATAGCACCAAGATCAATCTAAGAGAATTAAGTTAGATAAATCCAACACTGCGAGGCAAAGGGGCATCCAAAAAAGAGATGGAAGGAAGTCTCTTCAGCCTTAGCATAGAGGGGACATCTTGAAGCGCAACTAATACCTCTTTTTTTTTAGTTTTCAGAGGTAAGAATCTTCCCCTTGAGCAGGATCCAAGTGAATATTTTAACTTTGGGAAGCGCTTATTATTTACAAATTTGTTTCTAGATGGCTAAGGTGGAGTGGGATAATGATCTTTGAGAAGGGACTCATACCCAAATTTGATATTATAAGAAGAACCAGATGGATCCCATCTGAAGCTGTTGTGACAGTATTTGTTCAGAGGGGCAACACCATGGAGCATTTCTTTTAGATTTTTTTGATCATTTTTTAGGAGAGGAGGTGAAAGTGGAAAGGTCTAGCCCTTCCATATGTTGGTATTCCCCTCCCAGATGGAAATTTGGTCCAATTTATTGATCCCTTGGCTTCTGAGATAGTTTTGAATGCAAAGAGTATTGGGGTTGTTTAAGAGAGGGGGCCGCCCCATAATTTTATCTTCCCATATATTTACACTGCATCCTCCATGAGGGACTTTAGAGATATTATTGATCATGAAAGGAATAGATTTTTTATAGAGAGCCCATATTTTAGTGCAAGGTTTGTGAGGAATAGTATATTCTAAGAGATTTTTCCTTGACGTGGAAAGGTATTTTGACTCCAATACTTGCTTCCACCAAGTTTGTTGTCACGTTATAAGATGCCATACAATTTCCCCCCCAAAAGAAATATTCAAAAGTGTAGGAATGCAAATTTCCAATCCTCCATTTGCATTATTTTGCGTTACCTGTCTCCATTTAACAAAATTGAATTTCCTCTTCTCAGTTTTCCCTCCTTGCCATAAGAAGTGTCTTAAGATAGCTTCTATTTTGTGCTCGATGCTTATGGGAGATTGAAGAAGGGAAAAGTGGTACAAAGGCAAGGAAGATAGAATATATTTAAGGAGGATGATGCACTCAATCATGTTGATCCAAGAGGATCCCCATTTCTGAGCTTTCTTTTTCATTTTATCGATGCTGAGATTCCATATCTCAATCTTTAACTGTCTAGCACTGACAAGCATGCCAAGATAGTTGAAATGGGTCCAATTCCATTAGCAGGATAGCCCAAAAATTTAAGCTATGCTATGTATAGTGTTGATAGTTGCGTTCCACCCATAAATGCAAATTTTGTGATAATTTATCTATCCTCCAGAGTAATGTATGAATTTGTCTAAAAGCTATTTGAACCTCTGGGAAATGATGTTGGTGGACCCACCCATCAAGAGGGTATCATCAAAAAAATGAGAGTGATTCATATTCTTGACTCCATTGTTAAATTTGATGCCAGCGATTAGCCCTACTGTGTGTTTGTGATCCAAAGCCTAGCTGAAATATTCAGCCATAAGAATGAAAAGGAAGGGAGAAAGGGGACAGCCTTGCCTAAGGCCTCGGGAATATTGGAAGTAATTCCCATGTCTTCCATTGATTAAGGGGGATATCCAAAGACTGGATATGCAACTTTGGATGAGAGATATAAAGTTTTCTTCAAATCCCATTTTCTGAAGGACACAGAGAAGGAAGGAGTGTCTCACTCTATCAAAATCATTGGCCAGGTCGAGTTTCAGGATAAATCCTTTATTAGATCTCATCATGCTAGAGTGAATGACTTCTTGGACCAAAAGGATGGAGTTAGTTATTTTTATTTGGGAGATGAATCCTCCTTGATTTTCAGAGATGAGATTTGAGAGGTGGGTTTGAGGCGGGTAGCCAAGATTTTGGTTATTTTTTTATATGAAGAATTGCAAAGGGAGATAGGCCTAAATATAGAAAAGGATGAAGGGCGATTTTCTTTGGGGATGAGGGAAAGTAAAGTTAAAGTAGTGAATCCCCCGACCTTATTTTTTATTTGAACCCAAAGGATAATTTTGGTGAGGTATTTTCTTATGACATCCCAAAAGGTCTGATAGAAACTTATGGAGAAGCCATCCAGGCCCGAAGATTTGTTAGGATGGAGGGTCCAAATTGCGTTAAGAATTCCAGCCTCCTCAATTTCCTTGGTGAGAGATGTATTGATTTCCTCCGTAATCATCTTGGGGGTATAAGTCTAAAAATAAATGTAATCCTCTGACTCTGCATTTTTGGTTAATATATTTTTGTAGTGGTTGTATGTTGTTGTTTTAATAGCCTCCCGATCTATGTGATTCTGTCCTTCATCATCTATGATTTCTGTGATGGTATTCCTTGAAGTTCTAACTGTGGCTTGTTTATGGAAAAAAGAGGTGTTTTTGTCCCCGACCTACAACCAGAGATCTATATATTTAAGCCTCCATTTTTCCTCTTCATTCCTGCTAGATTTATACCAATTCCAGTAGAGCTCTTTTTCATGGTCCTGCTTTTCTTTTTTTACTCTGTGGATGTCGATGTCAATTTGAACCATTTCAAGCACTCTCTTAATGTCATTTTTGACTTTGTATGGTTCACTGTAATGGAGTTTGATCCACTCTATGAGCATTATGCACACAAGTTTAAATTTAGATTCCCAAATATGAATAGGGGAGCCCTCAACATGTTGTAACCAAGAGCTGATCATGATATGTTGAGCTTCGGAGAATTCACACCAAAGCGGATTATATCGAAAGGGGAGGGGCCCCAAGGAATAATGATCTCCTAATGTAAGGAGAAAGGATAATGATCAGAGGCAGAATAAGTCAGGATGGAAGAGAGAACAAAAAAATGAGATATGAGGGAAACATTAACAAGAAAGTTGTCAAGCCTCTCCATAATATTTCCAACCCCAATTCTATGATTATTCCAAGTAAATTTTTTATTTTTGGGTATGATATCCACCAAATCGTGATCATGCATAATGGATTCCAGCTGCTCTCTTGCAGGATCAGGATTAAAATTGCCTCCTCTTTTTTCATTGGCATGTAAGATCAGATTTAGATCCCCTCCAATGATGACATTAGGATTTTCCTCACTGTCTATGTCAGCTTTCAGAGCGTTCCAACAAACTTCTTTGTCTATGTAGTGGTTTGGCCCATAAATGTTATAAACAGTAGTCTTGATATCCTCTTACAGTTTCTGAAGTATGACTTTGATCCAATCATGAGTCTTAACAATTGCAGTCTACTTCCAAATGTTTTGATTCCATATTGTTTCTATGCCTCCCGAGGCACCTCTAGATTCTACCAAAGTGCTCATGTAGTTCCTAATTTTATTAATGATGTTTCTCATTTCAGACTCTCCTTGTTTGGTTTCTTGAAGAAGGACTATGTCTGGCTTTTATTGATTGAATAGGTCTTTTAGGGCAGATTTTTTGGAGGGGTTCCCTAGTCCCCCGCAGTTCCAAGTGAGAACTTTCATTATTTCAGGAATGCATGTTGTGAACCTGATTCATGTTGATTGGATTCTTTGATTATAGGTCCTTCGATGTAGGAATATATTGAGTGTTGAGTGCCAAGTGCAATATCCTTTTGTGCTACTTCATCACAATGGTGTTTGGAAGGTTTTCCTAGGCCTGTTATTTTAAGGATTTCAAAAATATCCCCTTTCTCTTTTGCTGCATTCCAGGTGACAATCCAAGCTGAAGAGGGCTCAGATGAAGAGGATGGGGGACATGACTTGGAAGGGGATGGATAAAGAAGGGAGTCGGGATGAGGAGGATCCTCTTCAGTGCCCTCTCTTCTCTCTAATAATGATTCTCTTGTAATAATAATAAAATAAATCTTTTGTTTGAGGAAGCTTAGGGTTTTCTCCCTTGGTATCCCTACCTCCTCACTTGGTAGTAGCATCTCCTAGATAACTTGTCTCTAGTTTGTTTCATTTATTTTACTAGCCTAGTCATTAGATATAATACCTAACTTGTTCATTTTTCATTTTTCATTTGTTAGATTATTTTTCTTACTCTTTTCGTCATATAGTTGCATTAGAATTCTTAGATCTATTTTCATTCACGTCTTGCAAGTAGTTTTCAATACTTGTCTTCTTCTTAATCTAACTTGCTTATTATGTTCATTGAGTACTTTTTTCTTGGATATTAGATCTAATTTCCATTTCCATTAAATTTTCTCTAGTATCTTGATATTATTTGTAATTGATATATTTCACTTTGGTTCCTTGGGAGTTTTTCGCTTACTTCATTGATCATTGGCATAAGCTAATCTCATATTAATATCATAATTTGTTCTCAAAGTGCTAATTTCTAATTTGATCATATATGTGGAATGGTATAATGCTATTGATAAATCTTAAGATACTTCACTTTTGAATCATTTCATTTTAATTTCATCTCATTTGAACAAATTAATGAATTTGCATCTTAGATCTAGTTTGCATATTGAATTCTCTAAAATTTGCTTCCAAGCATAAGCTTGGTTGATAGAAATTGAGGATGGACTTCCCTATCTATCATTGAATTTACTCTGTTTTAGTTTGGAACAAATATTAAAACGTGTGACCTCACAATTTTCTTTTGGTCGAGTCCCTTGTAGAAACGAAGGCACAAGATTTGTATTGATGTCATAAGGGGGTATTTTGAATGAGGCCTTAGCATTTTCACTTGCCACTTCTTGAAACCACCTCATTCCCTACCAAGTGAAAGGAATTGAGGGGAAGTGAATCCTTATATTAGGAATTAATTAAAATTAACCAAGGCCACTTTTCCTCAGACACTTCACATACTATTGTTTGCATTTTTCACACAATCAGTTATTGTATAATTTAGGTTGTGAGCATTTTATCAAATTTGCAAGAATTTCATTTATTTTCTTATACTTGTTCATTTACATGCTCTTGATATATTTTTTAATGTTATTTCATCATAATTTAGCACATATCTCTTTAAAGTGAAAGCTCTTTATTTCCTTGTGAGTTCTAAATCCATTTATTGTTCATATATCGAAGTTATATATAATCTCTTGTGTGCTTCACTAACCACTTCCTTGTAGCTTCTCTAATTATGCAACTTGTTAATCTCCACGATATATGATATTTTCAAGTATTATGTAATTGTTTGCAAGGATATATTCCTTTTTAGAATGCTTGGCATTGGTCTAATTCTTTTTTTCTTACAAGTTATCTTGTTAAATATAAATGATTTATTTCCATTACTTATTGTTATATGATCTTCATCATTCGTACTTTCTAATCAATCTCTTTTTAAGATCTAATTCAATTTGTTAAATTGGTTGTTAGAGTGAATTATAATCATAAGTGTATGAAACAAGCTCACTTTATATGTGCATAAAAAACAACCCTAACATCAAATGTGGCTGTCAATTTCCTTAGATCTGTAGTAGGTGATCTGAATAAATGCTACAAAAATCTAGATCTATGTAGTTAAAGACATTAGACAACAAAAATAAACAAGAGTTGCTCCATACATCCAATAGACAAGACAAGAATTTATAAAGAATTTTTTGTATTATGACACCTGGGAAGGGAACACAGAAAGATGTTACCAGTCCCCCTCAATGGGATGGGTTCTTGCATGTCCTTAGCACTTCAGATCCAAGATCTCTCTCTCTTGATGGTGCATAAAACCCAAACAAAATAGAACTCAAAGGGAGCTCACAAGCAAAAGTAGAAAAAAATATGACAATGATGGAGGTTCAAAGTCAGACCAAAAGTATAAATCAAAAGGTGATAAAAAAGAGGTAGTGAATGAATGGAAAACCCTTCTATTTATAACAAAATATTGAGTTAGTCTAGATATTGGTACATAATTAAAATATTATTAACTAAATCTAGATCCAACTTACTTGGAATATTTTATTATTTTTGGTGGAGGGAAAAGGAATTTAGAATTGGTTAAATCCCTTTATTTAGAAATAATAAATAAATAAATAATTTATTTATTATTTCAAGGATGAGGTTAATGAATAATTAAATAAATAATGATTTATTTAATTATTTAGAAATGATTTAGTCAAATTCAACAAGGAATATTATTAAATAATGATTTAAATAATTATTCCTAGAGAATAATAAGATAAAGAATAATATATCTAATTTATTATCACGTTTTGGGTTAAATATGACCAGGAATATTAATTAAACGATAGTTTAGTCAATTATCCCTAGAGGAAAATCAAACAAATAAGGATTTATTTAATTATTCCTCATGGGGTTTCCTGTTTAGACCAGAAATAATTTATTAAACTATGTTAATTTAATAAACTATTAAATTATTTCTCATACTGAAAGAAATTTTACTATGGTAAAATTGATCTTACATGGTGTACTTTATTCCATCTAATAGTAACAGGTTATATGACCAAAAAATGGTGTAACGGATTGCACCCCAACATGCGAGCATTAGGAGCTAATCATATGACCGAAGTACATTGTAAGAACACAATCAATAGACACCCAAAGGGAGTCAGAGAGAGATAAATATAAGACACACTGAAGCAAGAGGAAAAGACCCTGAGGAGGTGAGACTTACAAGTGCGACAAGTCTCTTTTATGACTGAGTACCTGTTCTCAGGGGGAGGCATACCTATGCTCGTCGAGATGACAAAGTACACAAAATAATGGTGCACGTAGCAAACATGGGACTGAGATATATAGTACATGCTGGCATAAAAATGGGCCAAATAAAAATCATAAAGGATCCCACATACATACTGTGTTTGGGACAATAGACACGACTTATACAATAATATCTGAGTACATGAGATATAATAACAACCAAAGAGGCCCTGTAAAACAGGAAAGGGCTCTGAAAATCTGATGATACATGCAAACTAAAAAGGCACTTCAAGCGGGTAAGGCTGGAACCATCAAATCAATAAAGCTGCATCCAAGGATGTAGTAAACAGGTCATCCGGGTATGTGGGGGGCTACCTGAAGGGCCACCCCCTCATGAGTTATTAACATCTCACACACACCCAGGAATCACTGGTACAATCTACTGCATCACTGAACCATCAAGTATACTAATCTCTATCATGCCATAAGGAGCTAGAACTGAGAAACAATCAATTCAAAGGGAAATAAAGGGTCCCTTTGCCTAATCCTAGACACCTGACAAGAGTGTAAGATGGAACTAAGGTACACCACCCTCTAGACCTGTCTTATGGAATGAATATGATGATTTCAATAGAAGGATGTCCACCATAGGTGAGGCAATGAGGAATCCTCAACTAAGGCATGAGGGATAATAGTAGAGCGACTAATAGACTGACACCAGGGATGATGGTGTAATGGGGGATATTGAGTAGCGAGCTAAAGACTTCCCTTGTTAGAGCATAAAGGGAATGGATGACCTGGAAGCTACTGACTCGAATCCAAAGGAAATAGGGGACAGTATGAATGAAGGAAAAAATGTGCAACAAGAGGGAGAGGTAAAAAGAAATGAAGCATGGAATATTTTGACAAGAGACAAAAGGAACTCAGGACAGACTCCATGGATGCGATGATGACTCAACTCGGATGCTCTAGACAAGGGAAACTCAATGATCATGCCACACAGATTAGGCCCTGTGGGGACCATAAAAACATGAGTAAAATATGGTTACTCACAACGAAAATCGACACGAGCATCGACAAGTATAAAGGAAAAGTGGTGCTCCAAGTACAAGTGTCACAAGTGAAGAAATTCGATTTTGAGAAGTGGTGAAGTGACCCTTCTTGGAAAAAATGCTTCCAGGTGAAGTGTCAAATCACCAAAAATGAAAGGATACCCATTTGATTTCTCAGTGACAGCTTTCTAATGGTGCTGATGTTTCATCAAACCAAGCTATGGTTCAGTCGCAATTGTCGAAATAAAATTGGGGTTTTTCTTTTAATAATGCAATTTCCCTCCAATTTGATTCATTTGGAACGGTAGTTGCGGTGAATGTCGAGAGTAGGAAAAGGCCCTAAATCTTGTGGAGGTTGAAGCAGAAAAACCAACCATTGGAATTAGGATCTGGGACTTTCAGGTAGGCAACCTTACTTATCTAAGGATGGCCTTAATGCTTCTTGGAAGGATGCTCCTGGTGAAGAATCAAGGTAAGAAATGAATACGAGAATGAACTGCTACAGAGGGAGTAGAATCATCCTCGCCCACCAAGTAAAACATGGGGACCAAGTGGTAAACACGGTATCACACAAGGTATAATATTTTAAGATAAGGTATCAAACATCTATGATATATGGTTTGTGGGAGAGGCCGGTAGGTCCAACTATCCAAGGAATGGAAGGACAATCAAACATACCTATATTGATGGGGTCTAGGCCGAGACTTATGGTAATAATATGAGAAGATGGCCAGGGGTGACATCATGCCCCCAAGCATATGTGATGGAGGGGACTAATCTGGTATGCAGAGCTGGGAATGATGCCTCTAGCTAGAGGATTTTATGCAGCACCATATATGGTGTCACTATACTAAAGAGTGTCTTTAGAGATAATGAATTGCTGCTCACTGAGAAAATATAGAGTTGATCAACAACAATGGCTAAGGGACTGGCTTGTTGATGTAAGATGAAGGAATGATGAGGGGGATAATCCCTAGAGTGATCTGAGCTGATATAGGACTCAAGAGGTTCTTCCAAATGGGGAAGAATAATGGTACTAGAGTCGATACGACCAGATGCACTAGGAGGGTTGTGGAGAATTACTTCTCCTGGACTCTCAAATATGGGTGCTCCCTTACCCAAACATTGGGTGTCAATGTAATGGCCACAAGGTGTATGTGGTTCGAATGCATGCATGGGTTCGATGCAAGGGGGGATAGATAAAGTCAGGGGTGGTGATTGCTTCCATAATTTCGTCATCATAGTAGAAGATAGGGTGATTCGTGGAAGGATGACCACATGACGCGGAGAAGCTACCTGACTCATAATTATGAGAAATGAGTTCATATGCACATCGTCACAGAGGGCGACAAAAGAACAAGTAGATGAAGAATCCACCAATGTTGAGCCCAAGGTGATTGTTGAAGGGAGGTTAGACGAAACATAAGGGGATGCCCTAGAGGGGTCTTCCACCATGGATCTCATAGATTATGACAGGTAGAGGAAAGTGGCTGAAGATGCCATCATCTCGACATCAAGAGGGAGTATGTCAATGGGAAGTGATATGTCCTCTAGTTCTGCTGAGGAAAAATGCGCAAGGGAGAGGCGAACTCATTATGCTCGGCCTCGAATTGGTGAACCACTTCCAAGGAGGTGCGGAAATATTTGAGGCGGGGACAAAGGTGAGTATAGTGGCCATGGAAATCACACAAGGCAGAAGGGTGGTTTATGTGCAAATCCTTGAGTTTATTAGCTAAAGTTGGTAAAATAACATGGAATTCTTGGATATCAGACTCAGTAAACACTTCGTTGACCTATAAAAAATTCCATCTCCGAGAATATGAATATGAGTTAAACAAAGATATGTTAGTTCTTTTAGTTCGTGACATTCACATAACATGTGCAGAGATCAGGTATGCATGCTTTTTTGAGGCAAAGTTTGGGTTACGTAGTTGGTTACATGCACATAACGTGCATAAGGATTAGGTATTCATTTTGTGGACTGAAATTTCATGTAAAATTAGTGAAGGTAACGTATCCACGTTTACACATCCCAATGGATATGGGATTTGGTGATCATGAAATTCCAATCCCAATTTTTTAACCATCTTTGCTGTATTAAGATTCATCTATGATCATGAGTCAAATAAAGCATTAGTCTTTGTCCTCTTGACCTGTATCTTTATGTGGAGATTTTTGGTCATTTCTTTCTCTTCTTATTGTTGAATCTTACTCAAATACACCTCCTTTTTTACTGACATACAAACAATCTTCTCATCCACGTATGAACAACTTTCAATGTGGAGGCTTGAATCAGTGGCCATGAGATTTATCTTATTATTGGGTTTCCTTCTATTATTTAGGTTAAGTTATAGATGAAAATTCCAACACTTCTTCTTTGTATGGTCATTAGTGTTGTAGTGGTTGTTGGGATCTTTAAACTAGTGTGTTATGGCTACCCTATTTTTATAATTTCCCCTTTTCCATTTCTTCTTCACATGGATAAAAGCATCATATTTCTCCATTTTCTTCGATCCAATTGATTTACCTTTCTTTTGGCCTATGTTCTCCAGGTATTGTGCATGTACACAAGCCCCATCCATTGATTTCAGCTTCAACGACATTAATTGCTTCTGAAAATAGTTATGTAGACCCCCTAGATACTTTAGGAGTAAATATTGTTTCTTTACGAAGATATCCAACGTTATGGTTGTGTTTCCAAATTATGTGGTGTACTCATGTGTACACTTTTCTCTTGCTTCTACATGAAGTAGTTCCAACTTATCTATTGGTCCTTTACATACCCAATAGGGTAAAATTGTGACTTTAAGAAGGATTTTTAGTCCTCCCACTATGTCATTTTATGATATCCCTCCAACCTCAAGGTCTCTGTGTGGATTTACCACTAGGTTAGGGCATGGCCCTCTAATTTTAGACAGGAAAATGGTTTTTTTTCCTCCTCTATATGATGAACATTGAAATAAATTGTAATTAGTCCAATCAATGATTTAGCTTAAGAGCATCGATCTAACCTTAGTACAACTTGATATCGACCTTCACTTCCATTTTGAATAGAGACTGGGAATGGTTCATGACACTCAAACTCTGTTTCTTCTTTTTAGCTACTTTCTTCATCTCATTCTCTATTTCATTTCAATCACTTGATACCCCCTCTCATATTTCCTCTACATCAGAACCCACATATTCTCCAAATATCATGATCATATTTCTCAAGGATGACATGCATAGATTCAAATTATAGCTTATATCCACAACTTGTGTTTATAGCCGTGAAAGCCTCTTCTCTACAAGATCATGAGGGTTATTCACAAATTCGTCCAACATGATTAGGGTTTTATGAATTTTGTCTTTGTCAATCTAGATCCCATGAAAATATCCAATACATACCTAAATTAACCTACACTGACGCTGATATGATCTGTAAATTGTCGTGGATATTTTATTGGACAATTTTTCACAACATATATGACAAAAATATACTAAAATTGTTGAAATCTACAATATTAGTGTTTATTTCTCTTTATATTTATGGATATGTATATTATTTTTAATTTAATATGCATGAAAATTGTAATTTATGAAGAAAATATAAGCAAAATAAAAACTCACAAACACATTTTACACAATATATAACCTAGGAAACCCTTTTAGGAGAAAATATAGCTAGAAGATGAGGCCACTATGTTGTCTTTCTTCAAATAGAAAATGTTTCAAGTATAAATAAGTGATTCTTGTGGCCCATGGGATACTATAGTGCAAAAATCCTCTCTACATGCTCTCTCTCTATCCCTTTCAGCTATTGTCCTTATCTATGGAACAAGTGCTCTCGAAAATAATGGAACCACTTTTGCTTCTAGTGGTATGGTTATAACATAGTCTGATAGCCTACTAGTGATTAGTTTTGATTCCCTCGACTCTTAACCATAGTTACAATATGTATTATTATAGAATATATTGTATCATAATCACATGGTTTTCATGATATCCATGAGTTATGGCATTTGAAATGGAATCCTTTTGAATTATGGTGGTGAAAATAGGAAGGTCAACTTCTATGTGACATAACATTTACATACAAAATCTAATTGAGGTGACTTTTTGCACTTTTAAAAAGGACTTTGTGGGATGAAAAATATTTTTTTCACTAGAGTAGAAATGTTTTACCATAGATAATGTCATTTAATGCCTCAAAATTCTCCCGAAAAATTTCAGGCCGTAATTTTCCAAACTAGGTTCCGCTACTAAAAATGTTCATGTGAGATTATTCATCCACTTTATCAACACTAAAAGCATCGATATGGATGAAAACAAATATAATGATACATGATAGATGACCTTAAACGGCTTATAACAATGCACCATAATTTCCAATCCTTTTATGGAGGCATGATTCCTCATTGCACATTATTTGGCACTCAACAAAATTCAAAAGTTACCATAGACTCTTATTCAAGCATATTGAAATTATTATTTTGTTTCCTTTAAACAAGGATAATCGCCATCATTTTATGAAATGGGAATATTTATTTGATGTTCATTCCATGGATTAAATGCATGAAAAGACCTATCAATATATTCTTTTGCAGATCCAACTTTAATAGGGACATCCCAATTCAAGTTGTACATATTGGGAGCACCTCTTATTTAAATAAATATATATAGCTATGGAGATATACAATGTTTCCACTCATAAGAATAGAAATCTATATCCTAATAAACAATTGGAAAAATATTTTCTCAAAATATTTCTTAACTCAAATACATATAACTTGCTACAATATCAGGATTTCCAATTACATTTTGAAATCTCCATTTCCTTCATTGTCCTGGATTTGTAGAGAAATTATCAATCATCGATTTAATAAAATATGACCACTACATGCATGCTACACTTTATGTGAAGAATATTCTGGGACAACCAATGATCCAGGTGGCTCCATAGACACAGGGAAAAGAGGGCTTATGAAAGCTCAAAATTCAAAGTGATAGGAAGGTGGAAAACTCAGCATCAGATTGAAGAGCTCGTTGCCCTGGTCGTAGCGGTGCAAACAATGCGTCAATTCGAGCTCGTATAAGAAAGTTAGAGCAGTTTGAAGTTTTGTTAAGGAAAGGGTAATAGAGACCACAACATGCCACATGGCATCCTAGTAAGCACGTGGGGCCCACATGGAAGCCCCTCAGCTATTGACACATAGCACTCCTCCATTGGACCTCAACCTGCACAAAAATACAAACAAATACATAAACCATATATCTATCTATCTATCTATCTATATATATATATATATATATATATATATATATATATATATATATAACAATTCACATATAAAACAAATTTGTGAATTATGGTATGGTTGGTTAAAAAGAAATCAACTGGAATTTTCAAAAAAACATATATATACCATGTAACAACAAACGTAACAACGTTTAAATGGGTTGGGTGTTACAAACATTACACCAGAAACCTTATTTTAAACTGGGCCATACATATGTTAATGTCGTCGTTAAACTATAACATGGGTGGACGGGCCACCTCCGGTGGACCTGGCCCACGTCACCCCATGTTACACATCATTATAAACGGCTGGAGCTAGTGGGGGTTGAACGCACAGCTGGGGACTAACCCCACCCATGCGGCAGCTTCACAACAAACACATTTAAAACAACATTTAAACGACGCTCCAAAAATTAAATGGTTATGCTGCGGGTTTTAAATAAAATATATGCGTGCTATGTAGAGAGGGGGTGGGATCTGATCCCCCAACCTCCTCCCCCACAATTTTTATATTTACCAATGCACCCAACAACTTTATGTGGTAAAGTATGCCTTTTCTTAAATATAAAAACACTCATTCTGTAGTGTGCCCAGGAGGCAGAACGGAGAACGTAGAACACAGAACGGAATGGGGTTTCGTATTGTGGAACTAGACGTAGCTCCAAGAGGCAGAATAATGGCACGTAATTCGAGATAGAGAATATTCCTTTGATTCCCAAAGATCCATTGGGAGGTAAAAATTTTCCTTGTACAAATACATTCAAGTTTATAGTCATTTTTCTCAAATTTTCGTAAGGAACGCAATGGTGAGGTCAGATTCTCCTTTTGAGCAGCGGATTTGCAAATTCTAGAAGAGAATTTTTAAGAATCTTGAGGGAATCTTAGAGATTCCTTAGAGGCCAAAATTCGCCGGAGTTGGAATGAGATTTCCAATCAACCATGGAGCAGCATATTGAAGGAATCTAGGGGGAATCTAAAAGATTCCCTACGAACCAAGTTTCGACAGTGTTAGAATTCATAAAATTTACAATCGATCCTACACCTCTCAGCGACATGAATCCAGCGGTGCAGTCATATTTTCCATATGACCCATATATTTTTCCACCATTTTCCAGATTGGGATAACAGTGTCAGAATTCAAAGTGTGGATAGTCGATTTCATGCCATTCGACTCCATGACTTCGATGGTGCATTCAGATCTAGTAGCTGAGCAGCCTATTCTTCATCTAACACCACAATTGAGGTATATGAATTGTTTTTTTCATGTACTTCATTGATTATTATTGACAGATTTTCTATGTCGTGTCGATTCTTGCTTGATGTATGATGCAGAATCCTGATGTTATTTCATGTGATATGTATTCATCATGGAAATTCATTTCTATTGTGAGATCCCTTTGTTTCCTTGACGGCGGGATACTCTTTTTCAACATGTGTTAGGTTGTCATGCTAATAGGAGGTTCATTTATGAGTGGTAGTTCCTTGTAGGGAACATCTCATGGAGAGACTTTGCTACTAATGTCGAGGGCACATTTCATTTTATGAAAAGTAAACATTGTCCATGTACATCATCACATTTTCCAGCGTCAAATGAAGCAACCAACACCATTGAGACACCGAGGCTCGAAGACATAGTCCACACTAGACAAACTTCATTTTTAAATGTATTTTGTTTTGGTGTGCGATTGCTGACATGTTTCCCTCTTAATTATATCTGCATGTGTTTTCATTAATGATTTGATAAATGCAATTCTAACACATCAGAAAAAGCAAAAGGTCTTAGTTAAAAGGGTATCAAAAAGTCAACCCGGATCAACGAACATGTAGAATCAAGTCACATAATTATGCATGATTCTTAATCCAATACTCACATGCACCTCTTAGGACATTACCAAACCTCATTAATCTATTTCAAAGTAGAGAACTAGGAAAGTCTTATAACAAATTTCATAAATCAATAACCAATGTAGGTAATTATGTCATATTTTTCTGTAACAAGAATTGCATTAGAAGTTTAAGAATGATATATCATACTAATATTATGTAAAAATTATATAAACAAAGGGTTCCTCCAAAAACATTTCATGATAAATAAGAAGATGTTTCACAAACCCATAAAGATGAATATTTGTCATTCATGGTTGTAATGAATCAAATCCATCATTAAGGAACAAAATGAGAAATTCCATATTATATAACTATTCAATCACACTGAATTATGGGGGATGAACCAACTACAACCAAATTAATTACATATGTATATTTCACCATCTAGGTGTTATTCCTATATTTTATGATTATTTATGCAATCTTTAATAATTCCAACTCTACCGGATGTGTTCATAGGCATTAAAGAACAAGAAATTGTCTTACAACATTCTAAGCTATCATCATGACCTAGAAGCCCTTCCAAGATTAAAGTGTCCATGTCATTTTCCATATCTAGTAATGTAATATAATTAATCTATGTTAAACAGATATTACATTTTCTACTATCCTATTAAGAGCATGGAAGTATACTCCAGTACCAAAATAATGTGGATCATGACATAATTTTGCACCATAATGCAACCATTACCTTTTTATTTCTAAATCATAGGTTGATCATTGAAAAAAAATCTTACACATCAATCATTAAATCCAAGTCTTTGATATGCGAAGTTACTTTCTTGGTAATATCTTTCACCTCTTGTTAAAAACGTATGTGTGTCCTCTATATTTTAATTCTCACATATTGAATTCTTAACCTATGAAATTGGATTGGATCCTCAAATCAATATCTACTTGAATTGTTTCAAGACATTCCATGACCAAATATTAGATTCCTAGATTCATATATATTTGAAATGAAACCTTGTGTCTAGTTCCCTCTATTTTACATATTTTACACATAATATTTTCTTAAGTAGTTACCACTTAAATGTTGAGATGTCAATCCTAATGTAGTGACACTATCAAATATGATCCAATTTATCAATTCATTCACAATTTATTTTGCATGTAATAACTTCACCTTCATATGAGACCATCGGTATATTCTATTTCATTTTAAGTTCGTCATCATCTCGAAAAATTATTTCATAAATTTTGTTGATTGGTTGGAGAAATAGTTTTAATCTTATCATTAACTTGTTGACAGCTATGCATTGTCTCTATTGATATGCACTTGATTTTGACTTCTATTTTCTTCTCCACCATCCTTATTCATTATTTATAATTATATATTTTTTTTCTTTCATAGTATTTTTTCATTATTTTTATGTGAAGGTCACTGGTTAGAAACTCTGTCGATAAAAAAATAGTCATGTTAAGGGTTGGTGTGGCCCAAACATGGTGTGATCCCTAGGTCATTTTGATGACTTAGATGCAACTAGCTCACGTTTTCTCAAAACATACAATCATCTCAAGACTCACACAACTTAACAAATAAATAACAATATTAATTTAACAACAATTACAAATTATTAATGATATTCATGCAAAAATAAATAAATATAAATATATATATATACAAATATAATTACATAACCAAATTGAATATAAGTTATTTATATTCAGATCATACTAAATTAATTAAGTTGAAATCATATAAATTAATATGAACATCATACTAAGTTGAAATCAATGAATTCTGAATTGAATAATGCATAACTAGAAGGTTATCAAAGACATTCATATGTACACTCATTAGCTCGTAAACATGGTGGCATATTAACCACCTTAAGGATTTTTCGTCAGCACTATAATATACACTGAGTCTGTTATTAAGAATGATAAAATTATTAATAAATGTTGAATAAAATATTTTTTTAAGTTGAAATTTGTAACTAAAGCCTATAAAAAAGTTTATCCATAAGTCCAACTCTCTAAGGTAATATAAATATTTGAGCAATATTAAATATTAAAATAAATAAATAAAAGGAAGGAAGAATTGTGTAAAATATAATATATGTTTTAATATAAATAATTCAATTACACATATTTATATATGAAAGGAAACATTATATGCTAAGCATGTTTATAATTGTTTGTAAGTTATATTATTGTGTAGAAATGCTATCTAATTTAGTATAATAAGTATGATGTAAATTTTTGTTTTGTTAAACATTTTGATTTGATAATTTGTTTGGGTCGGAGCTAGTCAAGCTTTGTAGTGCTCAAGATCTCATAATTTGCAACGGTCTAAAGAAGTGGCCCAATTCTAGCCAAATGACCTGCATCCATGGGCTTGGTAGCAGCGTGGTAGACAATGTTATTTCCGATATCCCTTTATACAACGAAATAATAAATTTTGACATCTTAGATGACCACGAGCCTGACTCTGATCGCATACCTTTACTCATAACTCTCGATTTTGTCATGCATAGAGATCCCATAGAAGATAATCCTTATAGTTAAAAGAACTTAATCTTTGATAGAAATAAAAACAATCTCTTTCTAAATGAATTAAAAACTAATTTTCTTCCTTTATCTAGTATAGATAACATAGATGACCTCTCTCATAATTTTACTACAACCCTCTCATATTCTATTAACAAGTTCTCAATTGAAGTCTCAAGTAATAAAATAAATAGCAAAACCAACCCATGGTATGACAAAGATTGTAAAAGTGTGAGGAGAGAAATTAAGGAAGCTGCTGATGAATCTCTCAAAATTGACAAGATAAAAATCTACAAAGCCCTAACTAAAAGGAAAAAAAGGCAATATATTCATAAAAGACAAGAGAATCTCTTACACCTCTCTAAGGTGGCTCCTAAGAAATTCTGGAGGTAGATTCTAACTAGGAAAGCTAAAGATAATAATAAAATTTCTTTACACGATTGGAATTCCTATCTTAAAAAGCTTTATGAATCTCCAAATGTCAGGGATAAATTTGAAACCTTGCTCACAACAAAAGAATTTTTCTCATTAGAAGACATTGACTTTGGGGATAAACGTCTGGAAAATGGGAAAACTAAAGACATTGAAGGTTACTAGGCGGGAATATTTAAAATTAGAGGTCCTGTCCTCATCCCCCACATCCACAAGATTTTCAACAAAGAGGTCAAGCAAGGGTTCCCTAAACCTTGGACTCAGAGCCTCATTATCCCTATTTTTAAAAGTGGAGATACAAATAACCCCTCTAATTATCGGACAATTATGATCAGCCCTCTCTTAGCCAAGTTATATGGTATTATTTTGGAAAAGAAGTTGAGAATTTGGCTTGAAAGTGAAGGTAAGCGGGCTAAAGGCCAAGTGGGTTTTAGAAGGTAGAACTCAACAACGGACCACCTCATTACGCTTAGGATCATTCTGGGGGAATGCCATAATGATAAATCCAATCTCTTATGTTTCTTTGTGGACTTTAGAAAGGCTTTCAATACGGTTCCTAGAAACAACCTATGGAATAGATTAGAAGAGATAAATGTTCCTTTCTTGCTAAGAGCGGCCGCTATAAGGTTATACGAGAATGTAATTTCGAAGTTAAAGAGAAATGAGGGGTGGTCAAAAGATATTAGGTGTAATATCGGGGTTAAACAAGGTTTCCCCCTCTCCCATACCCTATTTGGCATTTACATCAACAAGCTAGAAGGTTGTTTAGAGGAAGCAGGATGTGCTAGCACGATCTTAGCTGGGATAGTCATCATCCTTCTTCTCTATGCTGACGATATTGTTCTTCTCGTAAGGTGCCCATCTGATCTTTATAAACAACTTAGACTTCTTAAGGATTTCAGCTCTACCATGGGTATGTCTGTTAACACTGACAAAACAAAAGTTATGATTATCAAATCCAAGAAGGAAACTTACGCTAATTTTATGTATGACAATAGTAACTTGGAGGAAGTGTCTTCTTACAAGTACCTAGGAATTGAAATTCATCACAAGCTCAACTGGATCTATAACATTTAGAAAAGGATTAATGGGGGGTGGAAATTTTATTTTGGTCTTGAAAATAATTGTAAAAGGGAAAACCTTGTAATGTGGGATAGAAAGAAGTTCCTCTTTGAAACTTTAGTCACTCTTGTTATCTTATATGGATGTGAGATTTGGGGTCGCAGCATCTCTAGAGAATCCTGGAGAAAGATTGAGGAAATCCAGAAGCGTTTTATAACGTATAACCTTAAAATTAAAACCAATACAGCCTATCCTATTCTCCTTATAGAAGTGAGTCTTTCCCCTATCGAGAGCCTAGCTATGACTAGGCTTCTGTTGTACAAGCGAACACTCAACAACATAGGATACCATAGACTTCCTAAGCTAGCTTTAAATTCTAGCCAAAACCACCTATGGCTTAAACGAGGTTGGTATAAAGACACCAGGGCCAGGTTAAACCATTGGGAGATCGACGAGAATGTTGCATTGCAAAACATTAATAACATTAAGAAAATTGTTACTTCTAATTTCAAAGAAAAAATGTGGTGTGAGAAAAATCTAGCAGCTAAAAGAAAATTAAGATGTTATAAGGAGGTCATCAACCCCACCCTAGAAGATCAAAAGTATCTCTCTATTTTAACTAGCTCAAAGAAGAAAATTAATATAGCCAAGATTAGAACGAACTCTCATGAGCTTCATAGTGAAACAGGTCATTGGACAATTCCTAAAACACCATGGATGGAAAGGATCTGCCATCTCTATGAGAATATGAACATCGAGGAAAAAAATCACTTCCTCTTAAAGTGCCCCGCATACAACCACATTAGAGCTCAATTTCATAATCTTGTTGCAATATTGACCTTGCTAGCCTTTTAAGATGTCAAAATTATAGTGAGCTCGGGAGGCTTCTCTCCACGCTTTTTGAGCATAGGAATAAAATCTTAAATCAAACTAAATAACTCTTTTCTTTAGGTCCAATAGACCAAAGATTGGTCTCAATAGACATTAACCATCATCATCATCATAAATAAATTAAAAAAAAAAAATTAATATGATAAAATTATAAAAAATATATAAATTAATTAAAATAAATTAAAAAAACATAAAATTAATAATTAAATTATAATAAATAATGGTTAGGAAAATCAAAATTTTCATATGCAAATTTATTTTGGATTAAAAAAAATTATATTTTTAAATATGTATAAATTTAAAATTAAAATACATCTAAACTAATATATTTATTATAATAAATATAAAAAATAACATCACACACCATGCTGCATTTGTAGTTATTTATATCCGAAAGTAGAAGAATCCCATGCAAGTAAACCGTTAACTAAATTCAGTTAGTTTCAGGACATTTTAAAAGAAACAATTGTTTTTAATATCAGACAATGCCTCCACATTGCACGCATAAATTGGCCTGGCTCATTTATATTCCGATAATCAATATACGCCATGAATTAATTAATTTATTTGAGAAATATCGATGCATATTTATGTTCATGAACTGGTGAAAATGGTGGCATATAGTCACACAATCTCTTAATGCTATTTCATCGCCACTACATTGTGTTTGTTATTCACTACTGTGAACTTATGAGTGACCATCAGGTAAAAATGTGTTTGGGAATTTGTAAGTTACGGTTCAATATTTATTGTGATCTCTATGTTGATAATCTCTACGATGATAAGTTACTAGGTCAACAATATTGGCCAACAGGCCTTCATCAAATTAATCAACTAATTAACGAAGTTGCACTATGACGATATAAATTACAGTGCACTCTTAGGATATAGATAATCTCGTGTGCGTTTGAGATTTTATAATCCTAACTTTTTATATGTGGATGTTTATAATCTTCTATAGATTATAAAAATGCTTCAACAAATCTATATCTTCAACGCATTTCAAATACATCTCATATTCTTTTAATTTAAATAGTAAGTATATATATATGGTATTAAACATTAAACTAAAGTATGTATTGATTGCTCTATTTATTTAATATTGAAATTTAAAAAAAAAAAGTGATTTATATTTACAAACTAAGAATTGGTATAAATAATTTCCTGGAAGGATTTTTAGAAATTCTGGTAGATGTTAGGGTTTTGTCCTAGCCATCCAATCTTTGCTTTGTTTATGTGGATTTTTTGTAGATATTTTTTAGAGATTATTTAGTAGTGAATCCCTATGATTCGATGAGAAAGACAGTTTTTTTTGTAGGTATGGCTACCGTTATAAGCTATCTCTTCTTAAGTTCCATATGACTCTATGCTGAAAATTTTCTCTACTTTTTACGTGGTGTAAAATATTCAAAATTCTCTTGTGGATTAGTAAGCTTTTTGATGTGAATTTTTTTTTTAGAGAATGGTTTGGCTTGCATATTTAATGGGTATAAGCCACAACTAGCCAATCTACGCAAATGGACATCCGAGACTTGGAAGCCCCTTTCAATAGAAAAACTGAATATTTACCCTATGGCTCGAGTTTTTCCTATTGTGGTTTTTGATAATATAAAGGACAATAAGGACATCTATGAAGCTCGACCGTGGTTTTGGGGTGGAGCTAGACTCTTCATGCAACCCTCAACTCCCATTTTCTAATCTAGTAATGACATCAATCTCCACAACCCCAATTTCAGTAAGGCTTATGAGCCTTCCCTTACATTTCTGGAATCTCACATCACTTTCCTCCATTGGAAATGCATAGGGGAAATTTTATCGCTATTGTTCGAATACATAAAAAAAAAGTTCAAGACTACTTATGCCCGCATTTGTGTGGATATGGACTTCAACAAGGGTTTTCCCGTGGAGAATACTTTGTTTGCTCCAAACTATGTTTGGGTTCAAAATATCGACTATGAGAATATTTCATTTCGATGTGGTGCTATGAAACAGGGCATGTAATTAAAAACTTCTCCAAATGTTCTCAGAGTCCCAATGTCATCACTATATAGTATACAGAGATAAAGAACCTTAGGACAAGAAAGAACCAAAAGACAAGAAGGAAGAATATGCACTCAAAGAAATCACATCCATGATATGAAACAGGGCATGTAATTAAAAACATCTCTAAATATTCTCAGAGTCGCAAGGTGATCACTATACAGTATACAGAGATAAAGAACCAAAAGACAAGAAGGAATAATATGCACCCAAAGAAATCACATCCATGACAACAAAATCTGTATCAAAAAAATTTCAATCCATTGTGGATCCTTCGATTGCCAGTAACGATTTTTCAGACGCAAATTTAGTGGAAAAGGAGAAACCTTATGGAATATGTATCTCCTTCCCAAACCACAAGGAATAATGTTGAAAAATAAGCTTCTTTCATATCAGGTAGATGAATATGATCTCAAGAATATTAACGTGCACTTGTCAAAGAATGATTTGCAAGAGTTTGTTGAAAATGCGGGTTGGAATCAAGTTGGTAAGAAAGGAAAACAAATTCCCCAAGAAAAACAAGTAAAACTAGATCAAATAAAAAATTAGTGTAAAATGCAATGTAAATGTGTCTAGATATTTGGGCTTTTTTGGAAACAAATTACTTGGAAATGGACTGAAATTTTTGTGTCATGGGAAACTTGCTTGAGGGTTTGGATTAATCATTAATGCTCAATCTGAAATTTGTAAGCCATGGATATCTCTAAAACATTTAAATGGTTATAGCCATGTATTCAATTGTTTTAATATAAATGTTGTCTATTCCTTTTAAAATAATAATAAGAAGAATAAGAATCAGAATTAGAATATTTGAATGTAGGAAAGATAAAAGATTACTTTCATTCTTTTAAATATCTATTAAGATTTATTAAGAGGAACATTTCAATATCACTAGAATTTTTTATTTTGGTTTTAGTTGAAGTGGTGAGGAAAACCATTTTTCATCCTTTCCACTTAGGACATTATTTTTATTTTCTTTTTTCTTTTCTTTGTGACTAGAGGAATTAGAAACTAGGTGGTACATGGTCCATTGTGACTACTACCACCATAACCACTAGGTTCTAACTTCTTACATATTCCCCTTCCATATACATGAATTCATGGGGGGGTTTGAACCTCAAATCTACTAGTACATTGATCAGGAGTTCATGAATTTGCTCAAAATTCAAAGTAATCGAAACTGTACCGAACCTGAGTGACCGGGTAGATCTCGTCATTCTGATTCCGGCACTGTGAATAGTTTGAAAAACCGATGTCGTATGAGGGAGATACCACGTTCTGATTGATTTCCCAAACAACTAAAATTTGCGATAGGTTTGACTGGGATGCCCAGTCAACATGCAGGTGTACAGTCAGCAAAAATGGGAATATTCTTGAGAATATTTCATTTTCTCGAAGCCAACGAGATCTTTCCAAGTGGCGCATTCTGGATCGTTTGATGTGTTGTACGTTGATGATTTTTGGTCCAATGGTTGGGTGACACGTGGCCAGCCCTGACGCGGCCACGTGTCCCCTTGTATGGTGGTCTAAAATTTTGTATAGGTCCAGGGGGTTCGACCACGTGACCTCCGTGGCACCCGCAACGTCTTCCGCCAACTCGTCTATGCTATAGTTCTTACCTCATTAGCGCTCCACAAATATTTATGTTGTAAACAAATGTAATATGGGGGGTGCGGGGCGGGGGGGGGGGAACCGCCAGTTGTCCCAACCCGCCGACAGCCCCATTTATATTTTTAACATGACATACGTTCAACCGCAACATCCATTGTCAACCGACAGTTCTGAAAATCGTAACATTCGACAGTGTTCAAACTTATCACATGTGCAGTTTTCCTGACATTTGTTGTGGTTTGGCAGTTACATAACCGTTAAGTTCGGTGACTAACACTCAAGCTTATCACATGCACACTCCCCCTTAACCATTAAATTTAATGCGACGACTAGTTAACTAGTGGGAGTTTAGTGCTCCACTAAAATTCAGAGATTTTTTCTCTTTTAACTACAGTTAACTTTAGTTCTCCAAATTTAGTGGAGGTTTTGTATGGGACATTGGGAAAAATCCTAGCCAGGTCAATTTTTGACCAATTTGGGGTGAAACAACAGTCTACCTAGACTAATTTGAGCATTCGGGAGCCATTGGTGGAGAGAAAAAAACCATTGGAGGCTTTTAAGCACATGTATTTGTAAAATTTTGAGCATAATGAAATATGGACATGCCATTGGGAGTTGGACCAGCAGATGTATCCCAGGAGGGGTGAACTGCTTCATCATGCCTATTGTGTAATTCTTTTGTGTGGTTTTATTTCTCTCATATACACTGATGTTCAGTGTTATTTAGGCTTATTTACATGCTTAAAATTCACAATTTCATCTATGTTTCATGATTAAATTCCTCAAACCTTAAGAAAAAAAATGGAGACAAATATGTACATGTTTTGTAACTAAAAAGACACTTAGTACAAAAATTAATACAGTCCTTTTAGGTCAGGTTGGTATCAGAGCTGGAGTTTATTCTTTGGTGTTGTTGTGTGCAAATATTTGTTTAATTGTTTCCAAGTGTTTACATGCTTGCTAGGCTCAAGCTTAAGAGAGGATAAGGCAAATTGGTGGAAGAAAGAGGGTCTCAAAGTGAGCCACATCAAAGGAGGGCAAGATTTCCACATTCTCCACCACTTGGTTCACCTCCTAAAGAAGCAGGAGCAACATTAAGCATGCCTCTAGAGGAAGAAGAAATCCATTAAGAGATGGATCCCAAAGAAGAAGAAATAGTGTTTAGGAATGCATTCCTTGACATGACAGAGATGGTGAGAATCCTTTATCAAGAAAGGAATGAGAAACTAGAAGGAGAAGGATAAAAACTTCACAAGGAAGGACAGGGATCATCAGGAAGCCAAAATGACGAAGATAAATCAAAGAATGGAAATGGAGGAAATGGAGGAAGTGGAAAGTCACCATCCTTACCCTCATCACCCTCATCATCATCATCCTCTATTTCATCTTCAGTACATCAGCCACACAAGTCAAATAAAACTCATAAAATTCCTTTTCTAAAACTTGATTTTAAGTTTGAATTGCCAATGTTTAATAGTGAAGTCAATGAAGAAAATCTTGATAATTGGATCAGGAAATTGGAGGTCTATTTAAGAATTCAGAACCTTCACAATGATGATACCAAAATCCAATTAGCTTCACTGAGAATGGAAGGTGCAACACTTGTTTGGTGGGAAGCCAAGACAAAGGAGGAGATCAAGAAGCATGGTAATATTATCCTATCATGGAACGATTTCATTACTACAATAAAACAATATTTTTATCCATTAGTTCATATGCAGAAAGCCATAGTGAAATGGAAAAACTTTAAACAATTCAAAGGATAGAATGTGCAAGTTTACACCCAAGAATTTAGAAGAAGAGATCTCTTATTAGGGGTATATTTGCAAAGCCAAGATACTTTTCTCAAGTAAATAGGAGGCTTACATAGCTACCTAAGACATACTATTCTGATGTTTAACCCCAAAATTCTAGATGAGGTATGTGTTTAGGAAATGCATCTAGAAGCTGGAAGGAAAAAAAAATTCTGATGAAGGTAGAAACAAACCTTTTAAGGGGAAAAACAAAGAGAAGACCTCAAAAGGTAAGGGAAAAATGAATTCATATGTTAAGAAAGAGGGAGAAAAAGTGGTCTATAAACATTTTTCAAGAAAAGGCCATGATGAAAATCATTGTTGGAAATTACATCCTGAAAAAAGGCCCAAACATCAGAACAACAAAGGGAAATAGAAAATTGCTGCTACAACTCAACATGATTTAGGAGGAGATTCAGGTGATAAATCTGACATTATAGCCATGGGATTGAAGAACTTGAAGGGGAAATAAATTGAAACTAAACCCAGTACTATTACATCAAACTGTCACATACAACCTCCAAATGAAGAAGAAAGAATTGAATTGTTTCATGTGAGGGTCATATCCAAACATACCAAGATTGACACATTGGTTTGAAAGTGGGTCACAAGAAAAATTAATATCTGCAGACTTGGTCAAGAAACTTAATATTGAGACCATTCGACATCAAAAACCATATCCACTTGGTTGTATATGTAAGGATGCAAATTTACAGGTTTCAAAGAAGTGTATATTGCGGTTGCAATAACTGCACATTTTTTTGACACAATTGAATTAGATGTGGTTCTTCTTGATATCACAGGTATTGTGTTGGGCAGTCCTTACTTGTATGATAGGAAAGCGATCTTCCATCGCCATGAGAAAAAATACCATTTATTCAAAGATGGCAAGGAGTACATTGTTAGAGCACATCGCAAGAATAAAAACATTGTTATGGTAAATTCTGGACAGGTACAGAGGCTGGTGAATTCAAGTAAGAATTTTTTTCTTCTAATTATTAAGCCTAAAGATGATGTTAATCATGAATAATTTGAGGATTGTAATCCTAAGTTGAAATTAGATTTATATGATGTAGTTTATGCACATCATGAGATGTTTCAGGAGCCAACAATATTGCCTCCAAAAAGGGAGATTCAACATGAGATTCAGTTGCAGCAAGATTGTCCTCTTCCAAACATCGGCATGTATCACATGTTGATAATGGAGAATGCTGAAATAAAGAGGAAAATCAAGGAAATGTTGGAAAAGGTACTCATAAGGCCAAGCACTTCGCCATGCGGTTCACCCATAGTCTTGATTCCAAAGAAAGATGGGACTTGGCACATGTGTGTATAATTCAGAGCTTTGAAAAAGATAATGGTAAAGAATCGATACCCACTACCAAGGATAGATTATTTTCTTGATCAACTGAAAGAAGTAAAGTTTGTCACTAAGTTAGATTTACGAAGTGGATATCATCAAGTAAAAATTGCAGAAAGTGATATATGGAAGACTGCATTCAAAACCAAACAAGGACTCTTTGACTGGTTGGTTATGCCATTTGGTTTGTGTAATGCACCAGAAACTTTCATGTGTGTTATGGATAATGTTTTGCGTTCATTTCTTGATGAATTTGTGATTGTTTATTTATATGATATACTCATTTTCAGAAAAACAAGATAATAACATGTCCTGCATGTAAATAGGGTGCTTGATGTTTTGAAAAAAGATAAACTTTTTCTTAAGATGTCATAGTGTGAGTTCAAAAAGACTTCTTTGGTTTATTTGGGACACATTGGAGGAGGAGGCGAGTTGAGAATTGATACTTCTAAAGTGGAACCCATTATGAATTGGCCCACTCCCAAAACAGTAACTGAGGTAAGAAGTTTCTTAGGTGCAACTCAGTATTGGAGAAAGTTTATTGCTAACTTTTCTGCCATAGCAGCTCCTATGCATGCAGTGACAAGTGTGAAGAAAGGCTTCCAATGGGGAGGCAAACAACAAAAATATTTTGAAGCTTTAAAAGACAAGGTCAGTTCAGCTCCAGTCCTTGCACTACCGAATTTGAGACATCCATTCGAGATACAAACCAATGCTAGTGATTATGCCATGGGTGCAATACTTTTGCAGCATGGTAAGCCTATCGCTTTTCATTCTGAAACATTCAATGGTGTTGTAACAAATTATCCTACATATGACAAAGAGCTGTATGCGTTGGTACAAATCGTCAAGAAGCTGAAACACTACTTGATGAGTAAAGAGATGATTATACATATCAATCACCAACCATTACAGTACTTGTAGTCGCAAACAAAATTGCAGCAATCATGACATTTCAGGTGGATGGGTTTCCTTCAACAGTTTCACTTGGTTATAAGGTACAAGAAATGTATTTTCAATAAAGTTGTTGATATGATTTCAAGGCCGATAATAAGTGCTTCTAATTTACTTAAAAATGATTCTATTCTACATGAGAGTTACATAAAACAATATGCACATGATGTTGATTTTCAAGATGTGTATGCTAGTTTGAGTGAAGGGAATCAAGTTGAGGAAAATGATTATCACATGCATAACAATTTTCGGTTTCATTTGGGCAAGTTGTGTATACCACAAGGAGAGAGGCTAAGTGTCATGAGAGAGGCTCATTCGTCTCTTATTGTTAGACACTTTGGGGTAAGCAAAATAGTGGTGCATTTATAGAGGTATTGCTATTGGCCTCTCATGATAGATAGTGTGTCATGTTTTATAATAGGTTGTTCTATGTGTGCAAAAAGCAAGCCTAGAAATAGGAAGCTTGGCTTGTACATGCCACTACCGGTACCATCATGGCCATGGGAGAATGTTTCCATGTACTTTGTTGGAGTTCTACCTATGTCAAGAAAAAAACATGATTATCTTTATGTAGTTGTGGATAGATTCAGTAAAATGTGTATATTTATGCCATGTAAGAAAACCATTACTGTTGAACAAACTATTGAAATTTATTTTCAAAATGTATGGGTTCATTATGGATTGCTAACTTCTATTGTTAGTGAGAGGGATTTCGGGTTCATGGGAATTTTTGGTCCAATATTTGGAATATGATGGACACAAAGTTGAAAAAGAGTACTGCTTTTCATCCACAAACTTATGGCCAAACCGAGGTGGTGAACAGAACGGTTGTGCATCTATTGAGAGGATATTTCAGCCAACATCCCAAGTTGTGGGATGAACAACTTCATCACATTCAACACGCTTACAACCAAGCAAAGCACTCTTCTACAAATACATCACCTTTTGAAGCATTCTTTGGGTATTTGTCGAAATCGCCATTATACTTGTCACTTCATCTTTAAGAAGGATGTTGCAATTGATGGGCATAGTGATATTGACAAGGCTTGAAAGTTCATTGAGAAAATTTAGATTATTCATCAATAAGTTCAAGAATAGCTTGAGAAGAGTCAAAACAAATAAAAGGAGAGGCATGACAAACATAAATTTGATCACGTGTTTCAAGAAGGAGATGATGTATGTTTGCACATAAGCAAAGAAAGGATGCAAGGAGAAGGTAAAAATCTCAAGCCCATTCACTATGGTCCATTCAAGATCATAAAGCAAGTTGGTAACGATGCATTTCAACTTGACTTGCCTTCATAAATGCAAATGTATTCAGTTATTAATGTTGAAAAATTACTTTTGTATGAGTCACCTTTGATCGATGACCAAGGAAGTGATGTTCAACTTCCTTATATTAAAGATTTCTCGCCAGAATTTCTAGATGAGCTCAAAGAGGATACAATTCTTGACAGGAGGACAAGAGCATCCAAGAGGGGAAGTGTTGACTACCTTCGAGTTGAGCTCAAAGGCAGTAATCCAAGCAAGGAAAAGTGGATGGAAGTTGGAAAGGTGAGGGAGTTGTACCCTCATCTACTAAACAGGTAATCAAGTCTTTTGGGGTCCAAAAGCTTCCTAATGGGGAGGTTTGATCAGGAGTTCATGAATTTTGCTCAAAATTGAAAGTTCTTGAAACTATACCAAACCTAAGGGATTGGGTAGATCTCGTCGTTCTGATTCCGTCGCCGTGAAAAGTTCAAAAAATCGATGTTGTATGAGGGAGATATCGCGTTCGGATCAATTTCCCAAACAACTAAAATTTGCGACAGGTTTGACTGGGATGCAAAAATGGGAATATTCTTGAGAATATTCCTTTTTCTCCAAGCCAACGAGATCTTTCCACATGGCACATTCTGGATCATTTGATTTGGTGTATGTTGATGATCTTTGGTCCAATGGTTGGGTGCCACGTGTCCTCTGTATGGTGGTCTAAAATTTTGTATAGGTCCAAGGGGTTCGACCCCGTGACCTCCAGCGCGCTCGCAACGTCTTCCACCAACTCCACTATGCTATGGTTCTTACCCCATTAGCACTCCACATATATTTATGTTGTAAACAAATTTAATATGGGGGGGGAGAGGAAACCGCCGGGGGTTGAGGGGGGAGAGGAACCACCGTCGGCCCCGTTTATATTGTTCACATGACATATGTTAAACCGCAACATCTATTGTTGACCGATGGTTCCAAAATACGTAACATTCGGCGGTGTTCAAACTTATCACATGCACTATTTTTGTGACATTTGTTGCGGTCTGAAGGTTTCATAACCCTTAACTCCGACGGTTAACACTCGAGGTTATCAAATGCACACTCCCCCTTAACCATTAAATTTAATGCGATGGCTAGTTAACTGGCAGGAGTTTAGTGCTATATTAAAATTCAGAGATTTTTGTTGTTTTAACTGTAGTTAACTACAGTCCTTCAAATTTAGTGGAGGTTTTGTAGGGGAGATTGGGAAAAATCCTAGGTAGGTCAATTTTTGACCAATTTGGGGTGAAACAAGAGTCTACCTAGCCTAATTTGATCATTCTAGAGCCATTGGTTCACAGAAAACAACCATTGGAGTCTTGTAAATAGATGTATTTGCAAAATTTTGAGCATACTGAAAGATGGACATGCCATTGGCAGCTGGACTAGCAGATGTAGCCCAGGAGGGGTGAACTGCTTCATCATGCCTGCTGTGTAAATCTTATGTGTGGTTTTATTTCTCTGTTATACATTGTTGTTGAGTGTCATTTAGGCTTATTTGCATGCTTAAAATTCACAATTTCATCTATATTTCATGGTTAAATTCCTCAGTCCTTAAGTAAACAAATGGAGACGAATATGTACATGTTTTGTAACTGAAAAGACACTTAGCACATCAAACTAATACAGTGCTTTCAGATCATACATAAAGCCTCATAATCACAACACTTGTTAATTGAGCTTCCCTCGGGCTCCCACACGAGACATCTTGATCATGGGCCAAGCATAGATTATATCATTCACCATGGTAGAATATCAAATAAGAATAATAATAATAATAACAATAATTGATGACTTAAAAGATTAAGAAAATTTGAGAAATTTTTTTAAATTAGTATCTAATTTAAATATATAATTGACAATTAAAGACAAAACTATTTTCATCCTCAACCTTTTTAACGTCATAAGACCATGCCACTAAAAAGAGTTTATTATTATTGTAATGTTGTTTATTTCTTTTTCTGGTTTGCACTAATCAAAAATACCATTTTCTAGATTAAAGTGAACTACTTCCTTGTAACATCTTGATTTTCTTTTATTCTCTATTATTTTATCACATTATAAAAACTCTTTAAATTTAAATATAATAATATTTTTATTATCATTAATATTTTACAAAATAATTTATTTTTGTAATAATCAATATTTTAGCCCAGCATAAAATTTTTATTAATAATTGTAATTAAAATTTAAAATAATTTTTGTAAACTTATTATCCATATTATTATTATTTGATTAATTATATAGACATAATTTAATTTTCAAAACTTTCTACCCAATCCTCTTTATCTATCATTGAAATTCTAAAAATACTTTATCCCTATCCCTCTATTTGGTACTCAAATGGAACGTCAAATTGGTAAACGTCTTGAGATTTGTGGAGTTATTTCCGCACCAGCTCATATCCAAAAAATTTCCTTGAGATATCGACCCTTCCTGGTTACGAAGGTACTAATCAAATAATCTTTTGCCCCTCAACTTGTCCCCTTTTCACCAATATATAAATTAATAAGAATCAATACAAAATATATCTATGAAAATTCTTTTGTTTTAACGTTTTCCACGCCTTAAAAAGAAGTATATCCATTTCATTTTTGTAGAAGATATTTTCTAATCTCAACATTTTGATTCTTCAATCAAACCAAACGAGCACATAAATATTTACAATATACACATTTCATCTCAAAATTTTCACTTCCTAATATCTAATTTCAATAACTTGCAAATGGGTTCTAGGCAAATTGATAACGTTTTTTTATCCTCTTTTAACGGTTTTTTCCAAAAACACTATTATTTTTTAAGAAATATAATTAATTATAAATTTGTATTTTCATAAATGTTTTTAAATATAGTATCCCCTACCTATAAAATTATAATATAATATAAATAAAAAACTATTAATTTTGTTAGAAATATGATTAATTATATATTTAAATTTTCATAAATGTTTTTTTTTAATATAGTATCTCTCTTCCAACGTATCAAATTTGTTGGAAGGAAAATATACAAATCTTATGACCATTTAATAAAATGTATAAAAATTTTTTAATCCATTTTACTTCAAATATATTTAGAAAAACTATTAAGTATATATAATAATTTAATTTTTTTTGAAAAATTAATTTGTATCTAAGAATAAATAAATAAAATTTCAAATAATTATATTTAAATTTAAATTTATTTTTTATATTTACTTAATACATTTATGAAATAAATAAATGTATTTTTTGGATTAATCACATTATTAATATTTGGTCGACATTTCGAAGCAAATAATGTGGTTCATACTCTAAACAAGGTGAAAAAACATCGTATCAAATAAATAGTGTTGATGGATCAATGCCCACTTCCTAGTATTAGCCTCAGAAAAATAGGCGATAAAAACTAAGCATGAACACTATTTATTCGATAAGATCGGTTGGATTTCTCAATGAAACACATTAATTGATTTGAAACTAGTTGATTAGAAACGTCAATCAAATCCTAATGATGTGATTATTCCAAAAATACATTTATCTACTTTATGGATCACAAAACTACATCTTACATTTATAAAATTTCTATATAAATTATCAAATAACAAATATAGATAAATAAACTTATGAAAAAAATTTGATGACGAACATTATATATCGATCACTTTACTAATATCACTATGCGAGTAATATATTATTCATAATCAACAACTACTCAAAAGTCATATTCAATAATAACAAAGAAAAATGCCAAAAATTAATAATATTCCCCTCCTAAATCCACGTCTCAATGATCTATGCCATTCTACATGCTTTAAACCACGTATCCTCCTAGCCAAAAAAAGTCCTCCTCCATCTCAATTTATTATATTTGCTTACAATTGTTATTCTCTCATTCTTCACTGTTGTTGGAATTATACTCCCAACCACCGCCATGAATAATAGTGGCAGCAGCCCACAATTCCATCCATTTTCACAACAGAGAAGGACAAGCAGCATATCCGAGATCTGGAGGTGTTTTTCACGCAACACAGCAAACCGAGCACCAAGCCATCCTCTGCATTTATTTCTTTGAACTACCACAGTTGACTTACCTTTGTCGCAGAGTGCACTTTGAAGATTACACCACTTACCTTTCTGCCGCTGCAACTATGTTATTTACTATGAGATGTGATTATGCTATCGCACATCGCATTCACAACAATTTAAATTTTCCATAAAGCGCCCGTACCAAATGTTATATGTTTAGCGGTGCGATCATTCCATCACACATTGTGCCCGCAAGGTTTTATGTTTACCGTTAAAATTTCCAGAAAGTAGCATATTTGCATTGCGATGCGATATCCATCGCACATCGCAATCGCATAGAATTATGTTTATCATCGAAACCTCCTGCAGGCTATAATAAATTATTTGTGATGTGACAGTGCCACGTCACTTCACATTCGCACAAACTTAATGTTATCCTTGTTCACAGTAGTTAAAGTTTAAGATCGTCGACCTACGATATGCAATAAAGAGCTGGATGAGATGAGGAATCAGAGCCAGAATATATAAATTTTGAAGTCCGCCCTTTTTAAGTTTTGAATGTGTTTTACGTGTTTTCCTGTGTAATTCAGAATACGGTATGCATAACATTTTTAATGAAGATATGGGTCTTAGGACAGCCCAAGGACGAATGTTTGTTGAACATTTGTTCAACATCGAATTTCCTTGAATAGTTTTATGCTTTTTCAGGATTCGACTATTTGTATGAAAAGAAATATAATTTCATATGTTTTACTGTGATGGAATAGAAAAATGAATTTTGTTCCGCTCCTGTGTTTTTACGCTTCCTGCTTGTGAATGTTTATTTCTGCATTATCTGTGTTGTGGGGGAAGCATCCCTCTGTGTTATTGATTTTTTTCATTCCTTACCAAATGGTATCAGAGTTGGTATAGGCTCTTGGTGAAAGATGCACAAGCTTTATCTTCACTACAGAAGCTGTAAGATTGGTTTGAAGAAGAAGATTTCTCCAACAACGAGAAATCTTATGTTTTATACAGTCAAGAATATTGTTTGTTTAACACAGTCATGATGGCAGCAACAGGCACAAGCCTGAAAAATCCCCAAATACAACAGTTTCATGGGAAGAACTATGACTATTGTGCAATTAAAATGAAGGCCCTATCTGCTTCATAAGATATACGGGAGTTGGTGGAATAAGGTTTCCAAGAACCAGCAGATGCAACAACGCTTGCTACTTTGACAACAACAGAAAGAGACTTGTTGAGAGATAATAGGAAGAAGGAATCCAAAGCCCTCTTCTATATCTACCAAGCAGTACAGGAGAGTATTTTCCCAAATATTGTAGCAAAAATAAAGTATAAGGAGGCATGGGATATTCTCAAGACAACCTATCAAGGCATGGAGAAGGTGAAGACAACAAAGCTACACATGTTGAGGAGAGATTTTGAAACTCTCTGTATGAAAGAGTCTGATAACATAGACTCATTCTTCACACATGTGATTGGGTTGGTTACCCAGATAAGGTCTCATGGAGAGACACTTGAGGAAATAAGAATAGTGGAGAAAATATTGAGAAGTATACCATCAAGATTTGATGCCATAATAGTGGCAATAGAAGAGACAAAGGATCTCTCACAATTTTTAGTGGATGATCTTTGTGCATCCCTGATGTCTCATGAACATAGATTGAATAGAACAATGAACTCCTCATTGGAGCATGCATTCAAGACACAGATGTCTTTTGGTCGAGGTAGAGGACAAGGAAGATCGAACTACTGAGGAAGAGGAAGAAGCCCACAAAGAGGTGGAAGAAACAACTCTGCAAGCACAAGTGGAAGGGGCAGAAATCAGAATAAAAGTGAAGGCTCGAGCCAACATCAAGCACAAGGAAAAAGGTATGAAAAATCCCAAATCCAATTTCGTTATTGTAAAAATTATGGGAATTATGCCAAAGAATGTAGAAAGAAACAAAATCACATGATTTATAGGCAAAATGTAAATTTTGCAAAATAAAATAAGAACCAGAGTAATGTGCTTCTAACCTGTAACATAGCACAAGAAAAATAATAAGATGTATGGTTCTTAGATTCAGGTTGTAGTAACCACATGTCTAGAAACATAGCAATGTTTTCCAATCTGGATGAAAATGTGAAATTTGAAGTGACAACGGGGATTGGAAGAAAGGTCTCTGTCATGGGAAAATGAAGAGTCAGTATATTGACAAGGAAGGGGGAAAATAAGTTTGTGCCAGATGTATATTATGTACCTGGCTTGAAATGTAACCTTTTGAACATTGGAAAACTCATGAATAAGGGATACAATTTATTTTTTTAAATAATGTGTGTACAATCATGGACATACCTGCAAGTAAAAGGGTAATTGCAGAAGTACATATGAAAAAGAATAGGATGTTTCCTCTCAAGCTCAGAATAGACTTGAAGGAAGGAGGAAATGTAGCAGTAGTCACACAAGAGGTATTTCAAAAAGAAGTGAAAGATGAAAACTGTTTACGGCATTCGAGATTTGGACATTTCAATTTTGGAGTTTTGAACCTCCTGCATAGAAAGGGGATGGTAAAAGGTTTACCACTCATAGTGAAACTAGACAGCCTATGTGAAGGCTGCATTTTGGGCAAAAAACACAGAGAATCCTTTCCAGCAAGAAAGAGTATAAGGGAAAAGGAACCCTTAGGGATTTTCCACTTAGATTTGTGTGGACCAATGCAAACGCCATCTTTAGCTTGCAATCACTATGTATTAATATTTATAGATGATTATACAAGAAATATGTTACACAGTAATTTGTCACCGTCCCTACCATTCCCCGTCCCGCACAATGGAGGACCCATTTTGTGACCTGTGAACATTGTCATGCCTTGAAAACATCATCAATGCATTCCTCTAAGCATGAGCTTCATTTTCCCTAAAGACATTTCCTTGCAAAAGTCATGAAAAACATCTCTTTTTGCATTGGCGCGGGCAGACAGTTCAGCACTCGCGCCAATGGGAAAAATCCTGCAAAGATGCCGCGCCAACTGGCGCTCTGTCCCAGAGCAGTAGTTGCGCCAGCCAATTTAAGGAGTGTTTTTAAATAAAGATGGCGGAAGTTGAGTTTCAACAAACTCAGAAACCATTGCCTATCTTGAGTTGGGAGGTTTGGCTGCGGGAGTTCTATGGAAGGGAAGTGGTTTTGCCACCTCCCATGGAACCTTCCTTGTTGATAGGGCCAATTCCACAATAATAGGGATCCCAACTCCCTCCTTCCCCATCTATAAAAGCCTGCTCAATTCCATGGCAAGCTAGTCTTGAAGTGCCTAAGCTTTGAATCTCCAAATTCCCAAGAGCCTTTGTGCTGTAAGAGCCCTCTTTCTTCCCTTAAGGCCGACTCAAGTAAGGAGACTATTGTCGAGAGACTCAAGAGAGGTTTGCCCTTTCCCTGGTGATCTTTGCGAGACGTGAACGACTGGAGACCCATCCGAAGGAGACCACGACGTCAGAACTTTGGTTGTAATCTCTTTCGATCGTTATTTAATGAATGATTATGATTATGGTTCCACTCTATTTTCAATGATGTTAATATGAGTAATATCCTTTCTGACTGATATTGAGTTACGTATGCCGGATTTTATGCTTGTATCTGTTTGTTTCTTGCATGTGCAGGTGTCCATCTGCGGAGATCGTGGAGGATCGTGATCTGCCGAGGCTGAGGAACGGGAACACTCTCTTCTTCAGATCGTAGCATTAGATTCCAGGTAGGCTTCTATCTTTAGTCTTTTCATTTGTAACTAGGAACTTGCGTCGTAACATTTTTTATTGTTGCTAGACCCCTGCTGGGCTAGTAGGGATCGCCTTTGTCCGCAGAGGGGATTTACCTCCTCAACAATTTGGCGACTCCGTTGGGGAACGTCTAGACTTCATTGTCTCGTTTTGATTATTTTATGTTTTTCCTTGCTTGATGAGCCTTCTTGGTTGGGTTCTTTTGCTGTTGTTTACTTCTTGGTTTGCTTAGTATGCATTGATCTACTTCTGGAGTAGTTCTTTTTTGTTTTGGCTGGGAAACTCGACTGGCGCGCTTTTTAGCTCGACAGTCGCGCCAATTGGCGCATGTTGCTTTTGTTTAGCCTGCGCCAATTGCTTTCTGGAGCCAGTTTCAGCCTTACAGTCGTGCCACTCCTATAAGGTTTTTGAGTTTCCTCATTTTTTAGCTCTCTGGGTTTGGTCAGTGCTTTTATTCTTGATTTTCCTACTACCTGAGTATGTTGGAGTCCTGTTTGACTGGGAATTCACCTCTATCCTTTGGTTGTTTGCTTTTATCTATCGATTTCACGTTTTGAGCCCTAGGGCATCTAGTGGCTTAGTGTATCGAGCCCTCCTTGGGAGTTTTGGTGTTTCGTTTGTCCGGTCGACTTTCTGATTGATTCTCTGCATCCTCTTAGTAGTTGTTCATTGTTTTGTTGCGATTTTTGGGTGATTTCTCATTCCTTCATTCAAATTTCGTTTGGTCTTGCTTTGGGCCTAGATCACACGGTCCATTGGAGCCTTTGAGTCTTTTCTTGGTTTTGAGAGACTTTGGTCAATTTGGGATTTGATTGCTTGTGTCATTGAGTGAAATTTGCTTGTTTTGCTCTCTCAATATCGTTTCTCAAGTTGTTCCATTTGTTTTCAGTTTGTTTAGTGCATATTAGCTATCAAACGTTGAAAATTACAAAAAAAAATCTCTTGTGCTTTTGGTTGAATTAGTGCAAATTGTAATCTTTTCGATTTTGCTAGTGATTAGTGATTTGGATGAAAAGTTTTCAATTTCATTAGTTGCATTAAAGATCTCATTGTTTGTCTTCCGATCGTTTCGTTTGTGTAAAAGCTCTCAACTTTTCTGTAACTAGTTTTCATCGAACGAAATGTTGGACTATGGCATGTAGCTTTGCATTTAGGAGTCTTTTAAGACATTACATACGATAGGGCCTAAAAATTGAAACTTAATCGAAGATCAACTTTAAAATCTATCCAATTAACCTAAGGCAGCATTGAAATCTAACGAAACATATGTAGAGGTCTAGGCTAGAGACGTGTTCCGGCGTCTTTAAACCTAGCAGCTGTCGTTCGCCTTTTGGCTTTAGACAGCGCTAGTACGGACTTGTGCTCCCCGTACCGTCGCGTATATAAAGGGAGACCCCTCTACATTTTCAATCCTTTATCCACAAGAAGCCGAGTCTGCCGCCCTATACCCGTGATACACCGAACACAGCATTCAGGGAGATTGCCTGCACGTACGGAAAGTCCTTAGTCGATTTCTGTTTCATTATTGAAACCAAGGTGTATATTGCAGTTCACGGATATTTGGTACACCCTTTGTGCCTAGTTTTTCCTGAGCAGTCATTTGGTCTTTTCTGACTCCCTAAACTTGAAAAGACCGTCGAGCGCTTGTCCTTTCATGCTTGTATCAAATCTGAAAGAGATAGAGTCATCTTTCTATTGTTTCTCAACTCTTAAAATATGAAACGATAGAGTTTCTTACTTTTCAATGTGGTAAAAATTAATCACCCACGATTACACGCCTGCTTAGACATTGCTTGTTGACCGTTTGATCGTGTGCCCTTAACTCTTTTTCAGCACGTGTGTGGTTTTGAGTTTTGATGGCAACTTTTTCAGAGTTTACCAACCAAGGAATCCCCTTAGAAGGGAATCCTGGTCATTTTCCTCCTTTTTGGAATGTTGGTGCTCCTTACATCTCAACGTTGTCCCTTCCTGGGTTAACTGTTGGGTTGCCTGTTTGGTTGTTCTCAACCTCTGTAGTCCCGAATGTCTCCACTACTATTCAATCAGTTCCTCCGCCAGAACAACATCATGTTGATTCCAAGGTGGACCTCTCCCCTTCTCTGCCTGTTTTTGCGTCCTCCTCGTCTACTTCGCCTGGTGAAAGCCTGGATTCGAGTAACCAGGTGGTTAAGAAGAAGAAGAAGAAGACAAAGAAGAAGAAGTCCGATAAGCGAGAGGCTAAATGTAAAGCTACTGTCTCTGAAATATCTCCTCCCGATAAACCTTCCAACCCTCCACGGAAAGTCAAGCTCCCTTGCCTGTTGTGCACGGGAGACCATCTTCTTCGAGACTGCCCTGGCATTCCCAAGGTGCTCGAAGCATGGTCCGATGGCCGTCCGCCGTTGCCTTTGACTTCCGAGGGTCAAGTTGGGGGCACGTCTTCAACTGGTACTGATAAGGCTCCTAACAAGCAGGGTAAGATCACCAATCCCTGTAAGTTGTGTGAAGGGCACCATGCCATTCACCTTTGTCCTTATATGGATGAAGCCAAGCGAGTTTTGGACAAACCGACCGGTTCTACACCACGCCTTCCACCTGGTTATAATCGGCTTTCTTTGAGTCCTCCGCTAGCTGATCTTACGATTGGTCAAGAGTCATCCTTGGTCAATCCCACTCCCCCAGAAATTCAAATTCACGAATCTGTCCCTGACCAACCATTGGTCGTAGGATCGGTTGAACTGGCCCCGTCCGCTGTTAAGTCCCTATATTAATAGTGTAGCCCCTTATTATCTTAGTGTAGCCCCCCTTATGGTTATTATTGTACCCCTGTAACCCCCATATTATTATTATTGCGCCCTTACATTATTATTGTTAGGTCGGCTAGGATTACATTGTGGCCCCACTAGGATTATATTGTGGCTCCATGGACTCCTATATATAGAAGGAGGTTTTGTTCATTTGTATCATCCAAGAATTGTTCATCTATGTAATGTATTGGAGGTTGCCCCCTCGAAGTGGCTTATTTCTAAGGCGTGGATATCTCTTTTCTTCTATTTTTGGAGCTGGTTACACAACATTTGGTATCAGAGGTTGGGATTCTAGGGTTTCGCTGCTCCAAACAGGTCATCGTGGCATTTTCGCTATAACTTTTGTTCTACGAATTTTCAGAAGCTGAAATTTTTAGGGTACGAAGCCAAAATCGTGAGGAAGCTTGTATAAAAATTGCAGAGTTTGGTTCGCAATAATTTCGGAGATATGATCTGTGGAAGTCAGGTATTTTTTCAGGCTCCTAAACAGGTCATCGTGGAATTTGCGCTATAAATTTTTTTCTAGGAAGGTTCAGAATCTTAAATTCATATGGTGCGAAGCTGAAATCCTGAGGAAATTCATAAAATAATTTCAGAGCTTGGTTCGCAATATTTTTGGAGATATGATCTGTGGAAGGTAGTGCTTTTTTCAAGCTCCTGAATTTCATCTCAAAGAGGTGACCGTGGGAAAAGTTCAATAACTCTCTCTCTGGAGATTGGATTGGAGTACCGTCAAAAGTGGTCACAAGTACACAGCCTGTAGTTTCTTGGCTATCAATTTCAGAGACAAAGGACAAAACAGTGACACGTGGGAAGTCGTACAAGTTCGATCTACTGAACCAGTCCAGAATTAGGTCATTGTGGGAGATTGGACACAACTTTGTCTTGGAGAATCCAAATCAGGTCAAACCTGTGGCATTCAAAAGAGAATTTAGAGGGATACTACAGGGCTTAATTTTAGATATTGAAGATCCCCAACTACAAAGATAATTCAATTTCAATATCGAGCTCCTCAAAAGCAAGAAAAAGTTGTGTATTTTTCCGAATTGCATAAGTCTTGTTTGAAGAATCAATTTGAATTGATTCCAAGGGCATATTTTAGAATTTTTATCAGTATTGGGTTCTATAATGCCTCAAAAAAATAATTCCATACCCATTAATCCCTCAAAAAGCTATACTATGACGCATGAAGAGGAAGAGTTGCAGTATGAGATATCAAAATTACGGTACCAAGTGCAACAAGTTTCAATCTTACGAAGAGCAATTGAAGATGAAATAGATGGTTTAAAAGCAGAAATGGAGGATAAGTTGGATGGTTTGAAGGATCAAATAATAGAAAATATGGATGATAAATTAGTGGAAGATCACATCGAGCATCAACAACAAGTTCTCCAACTCTCAAAGGATAACCCAACTTTGGTGCAGAATCTAATGAAACAATCGGAAGATCAACATGACATCGAAAGAAATTATGAAGCAGTCATAGAAACAAGAACTCGACAAGTACGATCAATTTTAGAGTATCTCAGCAAGTGGAAGAACTTTCCTGTAGAAGATTTCACATGGGAGGATGAGAATTTTATACAGAAGCATCAAGAAATAATCAAGCGTTGAGGACAACACTTGTTTGAAGGAGAGGGGCATGTTAAGTCCCTATATTAATAGTGTAGCCCCTTATTATGTTAGTGTAGCCCCCCTTATTGTTATTATTGTACACCTGTAACCCCCATATTGTTATTATTGTGCCCTTACATTATTATTGTTAGGTCGGCTAGGATTACATTGTGGCCCCACTAGGATTATATTGTGGCTCCATGGACTCCTATATATAGAAGGAGGTTTTGTTCATTTGTATCATCCAAGAATTGTTCATTTATGTAATGTATTGGAGGTTGCCCCCTCGAAGTGGCTTATTTCTAAGGCGTGGATATCTCTTTTCTTCTATTTTTGGAGCTGGTTACACAACATCCGCGGTGCACCAGGTCTTTTCTGTCGAGAGTGGATCTCACACCCCCCATGTCCTTCTGATCTCTTCAGATTCTTCAGACTTGGAGAAAGATTCTCCACAATCCCTGCCCTTCAAAATATCCTCCCCTGATGGAGGCTCAGGAGGATATCCTCCACTTCAAGATGGAGGTTATGGAGGATGCTTCTTCAGTAACATCGAGGAAGACCTTCGCATTTCGATGGCCAGCCCCTACAGAAAGGGTAGTTTAGTCGCTTCCTTTGATTGGAGTCGATTTGCGATTCCGCCCTTCGTCTTTGTGTGGATTGTCCAGGTAAGAAGGCTCCTGCTGAATGCAGTGGTACATTACATTATAATGAAGATAAACATGTTGGTATTCTATCCTCCAACTACGGCAAGCTTTCGGTTGTTACAACTTCTGTTACGCGAGAATACGGTGACTTTTATGAAGGGGTAGTCAGCAGATTGGGGATCCTTCAAGGTTATCGGTTACTTTGCGGAGGTAAAACCGTCCATATGGACGTGATGATCTCATTTGTGGATTTCAATCTGCTCCTGGGCGCGATTACACTATGCCATGGAGACGTGTCTGTCTCCCTCTTTCGTGTGGTCTGTTTTCCACATGAAGGACGGATCGTGACCATTGATCAGCTGTCGTTCTTTGGTCCTAATGTGGCAACTGGTCCGCCATCACCCCCTCCTGGTTTTTATCCACCTGTTGTATCTGCCCCACAGCAAGTCAACTACGTGTCTACCTACCCTGCACCCGCACTCAGTGAAGACGCCGTCGTGCATAGTGTACTGGGGGCATTGGGTCCTGACTTCCAGGATGTTTTCCTTCCATTGGGAGTGGAACTCTTGGAAGCACCGCCTTCTTGTTCATTTTGATGTAAGTCGGTTAGAGCACGGTTTCCTCCTTTTGTCAAGCTCTTTAAAAAATGAAACCAGGTTCTCGGAGCATAGTTCCTCCACTTGTGTCAAGCTTCTAAAAACAATGAAACAAGCTATTTGAGGATAGTTATTTTAAGTGTGTCAACCTCGTTAAAATAATGAAACACGAGCATCTTCAATTTGCCTTTTTGTTTTGAACCTTCACTCCATTTTCAATGGACTGAAGCTTGGGGGGCATGCACCTCGAATTGAGACACCATGCTGGGGGGCATGCCCGTCTTTCTCATTTCAAGCATAGTTTGCATATATGTGTGTGTTCATGTGTGTTTTTAAGCTTGCGTAAAAATGAAATGTGTGAGTAGATACATTGTGTGAATACATTTCGCATTGGGTCGTTTGTTATGTAACTGATACATTAGATTACATTTGTATTAGACATTTGCATGACATATAGAAAACATCATCACATGTAAAGAAAGATCCATCCAAAATAGTCATATATATATATATATATATATATATATATATATATATATATATATATATATATATATATATATATATATATATATATATATATATATATATATATATATATATATATATATATATATGTGTGTGTGTCGAAATGTTTGCACAGTGTGCATCACGAAAGTCAAAATATACATAGTCGTCTTAAATACATCCAGAGACGATACGTCTCTCAAAAAATAGGTGTGGTATAAATCCTAAGAGCTAATCCGCATGGTGCTCATGATAGCATGTGACTGCACGCACTAAGCGTCTCAGGATTCGGTGGATCCGACTCGGAACTCCCACCGTGTGGCGCTGGTATGCCATCGGTACGTCTGCCAGCCGAGCATAGTCTGGGATCCCGTGGGCAATGCCCTCGAGATTCTGGATCAACTCCTCTCCTCCGGTGCCCTCTCCCTCAGCATCAGGGGCGAGTTGAGTCCTCCGGGAGATTGGAGACATCCCAGCTGGTCTCTCAGGTCCCACATCTGCATGCATATATAAAATGTGTCAGGACGAATGTGTATTAACAAAAAAAAAAAAAAAACATATAAATATAAAATCAAAAAACATGAGGTCTTACCCAACTCCTCGTCCCAGTCATCTCCTTCTGGCAGTGGGAGATCTGGGTCTCCAGTGAAGTTAGTTCCTGCATAGGGCCAGTCTTCCACGACAATTAGCTGGCGCCATAACCACCTAAAGAATTCCGGCCTCCAGGACATCTGTTGGCCGCCTCCAGCTCGGGGCATCAATGCTGCCCAGTGAGCCATTCTTGGCTCTCGTGGTATCGGATCTGCTACTGCGGCCCCTTGGCCCTGGAAGATTGGTAAGCGTTCCAGAATGAACGATACCAGAATGGAACCATAACCGAACTATTTCAGTTTACCCTGTTTGCATTTTGTGAACTGCCTTTTCATATTGATTGTTACTGCTGTTGCCCAGTCGAACATTAGGGGACTCATGCATTTTGAGGCCAGCAGGAGTTGGGCCTTTGTGGCCTCGTGCGGTGCCTGCGACCCTGCAGCCCGCGTGATGGTATGTGTTATCACTCAGGTTTTCCTAGAAGTTGTGTAAGAGGAAATTATACCCGAGGTAACCACAAACCAATCTTTTAGATGCAGAATCTAGCCAATCTGCATCTAGAGAGGGCTCTCTCTTTATGATTTATCTTTGTTTTTGAATGATTTTAGGCTAGTTATAGATGCAAAGTTTGTTTTGGGAAAATGGTGGATTCTATTACTCTGCTGTAACATTGAGGTTTTCGGAATAAAAAGCTTTTGGACAACGAGCCAGAAGCAAATCTGATAGAAAAACGAGCCAGAGAAAGGGCAGAGAGAAGAATACCTATGAAGGAAGAACCTTCAGCTTTTGAAAAGAAGCTGGATGTAATCATTAAAGGTATGGAAAGATTAGGTGATAGAGTGGAAACCATTGAAAGAAAGTCTGCTACTGATAACCAGAATGTTGCAAGAAACCCAAACTTTAGGAGGAATCTGAACCAAAATATTGGAAATAATGTCCCTGATCAAAACATTAGACCACCTTTCCAAGAAAACTTTGTTGAAGGTTCGACCTCAGAAGGACCTACAGAAGATGTAGAAATAAACAACGTCAATGAGGACAAAGATGAATCAGAAATCTTCCTATCTCAGGATGATCAAGAGAATCATATCCTTGAAACATTCCACACTCATTCAGGTGAGACTTTTGATTTCAAAGAAGGCTATGACACAGCAATCTACGAGGTTCATAAGCAGTACAACTTGAGAAGTAGACGGAGAGATGTACCAGAGAAAAATAAACAGAAAACCACAAAACAAAATGTCAAAGGAAAACAAAACATTCCCCCTGTACAAAATACTTCCCCTGTACAAAACATTCCCCAAATACAAATTTTGCCTAGGATAACTCCTAGTTTTTCAAATCCAATAATTGAAGATGTCTCTGACAACCAACCAATTGACAAACAGCAATCCAATACATCTCCTCAAGTAGGAACTGAAGAAGAAACAGTAGAAGTTAGTCCTGAAACATCTTCAAAGCAAAACTTCATTCATGAAAAAGAGAAAAACATTGAAGATCCAGTAAACCGAGAAAATCCAACTGTGCAAAACGCTAAAGATCAAACAGAAAAACCCTTTAATCTAGAAGCTGAAATAGGCAAACTCAAGATAGCTGTTCCTTTATCAGAATTGGCTAAACATGATGTCTATAGGAATCAGATTTCCAAGTCTTTAAACATTAACATTACTGGATTGGATGGTTCAGTAAATATTCTTGATGATCAACCCAAACTTCTTTTTGGCCCTGAGGTTAATGGCAAACCAGAAAGTGGAGGAACTCCTCCATTTTATGTAAGCCCGAATGTTCATGACAAGATACTCCATAATGCAATGCTTGATTCTGGAGCATCTCACAATTTGATGCCAAAAGCAGTAATGGAAAGATTGAATCTAGATATTACTAGACCATACAAAGATTTGTTTTCGTTTGATTCCAGTCAGGTAAAATGTTTAGGTTTAATTAAAGATCTGTGTGTCACTTTGGTCCAATACCCTGCTAAGTCTGTTTTAATGGACATAGTAGTTGCCGATATTCCACCCAAATATGGTATGTTATTGTCTAGGTCTTGGGGTGCTAAACTTGGAGGATCTATTCAATTAGACATGTCTTATGCAACTATTTCAGTTTTTGGTCAGCCTAAAAGATTATATAGAGAAACTTTGATGAAGTACTTAGTGAGTAGCCATGAGAAGCCTGAAAACTTCCCTGTTTATTCTGTACATTCTGACATGGATTCTTTTATTTTATACAATGCTGAGTCAGATCTTCCTACTGAAATAGGAGCTCCTGAAAAGGAAATCATAAACAAAACCACTGTCAAAATTGAAGAAATATCTGAAAACCAAGAAACACCAGATGACCAAGAAAAACCTGAAAAAACTAAACAACTAGCTCTTGTCAGAAAATCTGTTAAAACAATTGATGAAGATTACGAACATGAAATTCTATGGCACTTAGAGTTTGATGGCTCAGTAAACAGACTAGGTGCAGGAGCTGGAATTTGGTTACACAATGTAGAGAACAATCATGCAGAGGGTCATGCTTATAGGTTAAATTTCAAAAGCACTAACAACATGGCAGAGTATGAAGCTCTTTTATTGGGGCTTAAACATGTCAAGAAGTTAGGAGGCATTAGGGTATCAATCATAGGCGACTCTGAATTAATCATCCAACAGATTAAAGGAGAATGTGCAACAAAGGACATGAGACTGAAACAATACCGAGAGACAGTTGTAGAGATTCTCAACACATTTCTACAAGCCCAACTTGCCAAGATTCCCAGGAAACAAAACTTGCATGCTCACAGCTTAGCAATGTTTGCTAGTACATGCAAGTTGCCTTTTGATCCTAATCATCAGTTTTCAGCTGAGATCAGGCACAGGCCTGCAATACCCGACAATGTTTTGAATTGGCAAGTATTTGTGAATAACCATCAAATCAATAGTTTTTTGACACTTCAGAATGAGTTTTCTAACTGTAATATAGATGAAGACATGACTGCTGATAAATTTGATCAAGAAAAAGAACAAAAAATGGAAATTTCAAGAGAAAATGCAATTCATACGCTGCATCCAACCACATTCACTGAAAAAGACATGCAAAATTTGAAACAAATGGAATTTGATGAGATCATAGATGAGACAGAAATCATCAATTTAAAAGATAATCAATTACCCAAAGGATTAACACCTTTGGAAGATCTATTTGACTCAAATGATATTCCATTCAGACCTAAAATGGAACCTGTTAAAGCCGATATGGAGGAATGCAACTTAGGAACACCTGAACATCCTAAAATTGTTAAGTTGTCCAAATCTCTCCCAAAAGAACAAAAGGTGAAATATGTTGAACTATTAAAAGAATTCCAGGATGTCTTTGCTTGGAGTTATGAAGACCTCAAATCTTATGATACATCCATCATTCAACATACTATACCTTTGAAACCAGACCAGAAACCTTTTAAACAAAAGCTTAGGAGAATTAATCCTGTTTTATTACCCTCAATTTAAAAGGAAATCAAAAGAATGTTTGAAGCAGGGATTATATCTCCTATCAGATTTTCAGAATGGGTTTCTAACCTAGTACCAACCAGAAAAAAGACAGGAGAAATCAGACTATGTGTTGATTTAAGGAATTTGAATAAAGTTTCTTTAAAATACAACTATCCTCTACCTAAAATGGATCACATTCTGCAAAGGGTAGTGGGATCTTCGAGAATATCACTACTGGATGGATTTTCAGGGTACAACCAGATTCTGGTTCATCCTGATGATCAGGATAAAACAGCATTTACCACACCATGGGGTTCGTTTAAATATGTCAAAATGCCATTTGGACTCAAGAATGCAGGAGCTACCTTTCAAAGAGCGATGGACATTGCTTTTGCTAAAGAGATACATGATTTTCTCGTTATTTACTTAGATGATTTGACCGTTTTCTCTAAAACAGATCAAGAACATTTAGGTCACCTAAGGCAAGTATTCATAAAGTGCAGAAAATATGGAATTTCTTTAAACCCTAAAAAGTCATTGTTTGGTTTGGAAGAAGGAAAGCTTTTAGGACATATCATTTCTAAAGATGGCATTAGGATTGATCCTGAAATAATTCAAGCAATTTTGCAAATACCCCACCCCAGAAACATAAAAGAATTGCAAGCATTTATAGGAAAAATCAACTTCTTGAGAAGATTTATTTCTAGTCTAGCAGAGTTACCTAGATTACTGACTAACATGTTGAGGAAAGATTCAAGCATTGACTGGACTGTAGAAGCCAAACAATCATTCGAGGAAATTAAAATGGCTTTAACAAGGACACCAGTTCTGACCAGTCCTAAATTTGATAGAGACTTTATTATTTTTTCATTTGCTTCTGAACATACTGTTGCAGCTGTTTTACTTCAAAAAGATGACCAAGGGTGTGAAAATCCAATAGCATTTTTTAGTAAAGCACTGAGGGATGCACCTCTAAAGTACAATATTATGGAAAAACAGGCTTTTGCATTGGTAAAAGCAATCAAAGATTTTAGAGCTTACATATTATATTCTCATGTGATAGCATATGTGCCCAATGCAGTAGTTAAAGATATTTTGACTCAAGATGGCATTGAAGGTAAACGAGGTAAGTGGATAGCTACCATTTTGGAATATGATATTGAGATCAAGCCAACCAAACTGATAAAAGGCCAAGGCCTAGCACAACTTATGACAGAAACCAATTGCCAAGCCTTAGATATCAATGAACTGGATAACGAGCAAGAGATGGCGACTCCCCAGATCAGTCAAGCTTTCTTAGATTCACCCTGGTATACTGATATAATTCATGTTCTATTAAACCTGCAAGCTCCTCCAGGGTTGTCCAGAACTAAGCAAAGATTTTTAAAGATGACATCTTTGAAATATTGTATTTTAGATAGCACTTTATTTTGGAAGAATCATGAAGGAATTTTATTGAATTGTCTCTTAAAAGATGAAGCTGATAAAGTACTTAATGAATTTCATGCAGGGGATTGTGGAGGACATCTCTACTCGAAATCTACTGCAGACAAAATCTTAAGGGCTGGTTTTTACTGGCCAACATTATTTTCTGATGTAAAGAAATTTGTAACAAGCTGTCACAAATGTCAGATATTTGAGGGTAAAAGAAAGTTGTTACCTCTGCCTTTAAAACCAGTTTCCACAGAAAGACCCTTTCAACAATGGGGCTTAGATTTTATTGGAGAGATTCACCCCCCTTCTTCAGGACAACATAGATGGATTTTAACTGCTACAGACTATTTCACCAAATGGATTGAAGCCATCCCATGTAGACAATCCAATGATTCTGTAATCATAGGGTTTCTTGAAACCAACATACTTTCAAGATTTGGATGTCCAGAAAAGATTATAACAGACAACGCTGCTGCATTTAAATCAAAGAAAATGATAAATTTCTGCCATAAATATCATATTACTTTAGGCCATTCAACAACCTATTACCCCCAAGGTAATGGACTAGCAGAATCCTCCAATAAGAGTTTGATCAATATCATTAAGAAATTGTTGGAGGAGAATAAAAAGAACTGGCATAAGAAACTGACCTATGCATTATGGGCAGACAGCCTTACAACCAAGAAATCCATTGGGACTAGTCCTTATGAGTTAGTTTATGGTTTGGAGGCAAGATTCCCATCATCGTTAGGAATCCCTGTGATGAAATTACTTCAAGAGGCTCAAGTGGAGCCAAATGACATTCAAAGAAGAATTAATGAGACAATCCACCTACAACAAACCAGAGAAGAGGTATACCAAAGATCACAAGTCTTACAGGAAAAGCTAAAGAAAATGTTTGATAAAAGGACTAAAGCAGAGGATTTTCAGTTAGGAGACAAGGTCCTAAGATGGGATTCTAGAAGAGAAGAAAAAGGGAAACATGGGAAGTTTGATTTCTTGTGGAAAGGGCCTTATATCATTCATGTCTTGCAGGGAAACAATACTTATTTTTTGAAGGACTTGGACAATTCAGAAGTTGAAGAAGGACCAGTCAATGGTCGAATGCTTAAGCATTATTTTGATCCAATTTACTAGAATGTTTAAATGTTCCTAACTTGTACATAATATATGGTTTGCTTGTTTTATTTTTGTTACTGCAGTTTGGATTGGATGGTGACTTCTTGGAATTGAAGCCCGAAGTGAAGGCCCTAAGTTCCAAAAAGTTTTACTATCATATGTAAATAAAGCTACCAGAAGAAGGAAAATTCCTTACTTTCAGTTTGAAGACATTCTGAGGCATCTGATCTACTATTCTTGACTTTCCACAAGGAAAAGCCATCCCCAAGTGGAGCCAGTGTTAGCCTCCTATATCAATAGGTTTCATCTTTCATGATTGTCTTGATGGAAGTGTGGAATATGTTCAAACCTTCTTACTTGAGCAAAGGTGTTCCATATTCTTAAAAAAAACCAAAAAAATCAAAAAATTTAAAAAATGTAAAGAGGGTATACCCTAAAAGAAAGATCAAAGGGTAAAAAGAATAAAAATGGTCAAAAAGAGAAAAAATGAACCCCAAGCAAAAAATAGACCAAGGAAAGTGTGCAAATCCAAATGCCACTAATTTTTACTCTGTTGTAATAAAATAATTGTGTGCAGCTTGTGAAACTTTTGCCACAATTCATGAATAAGTCAAACTGTTTAAACTTGGCTTAGTCATATTTCAATTTCATGTTTTGGATTAGAGAATAAATATCTAGCCAAACAGTTTAATCTTGGCAGATAAGTAGCTAGGTAGAGTGAATAAAAGGTGCTCAACAGTTTAATCTGAGCCCTTGGATGTAATAAGGGTAGAAATAGATAGATTCATCATGTAAAAAGAAAAGATTGAAAAGGGTTTGCAAGTCTAAATGCAACCTAATAAAGAAGACAACATGGTAGTGTTAAGTAGATAGGGTAGGTAGATGGTGCTACAAAGTGTTATCTGATGAATGGTGCTGCTACATGTTGGTTAATCATTTACTTTCATCACAAGTACTAAAGCAGGAAATACACTGGAAAATCACAGCAAGCAAAGTCAAATTCATTAACCTCCCTCATCATTTTTCCCTCAAGAGTTTTACTAATTTCCCCAAAAGTACTAAGGTAATTTGAGATCAAAGGGGCTCAAGGCATTTCCTTGACTTCTGGAGGGACCGGACCCTCGGCCTAATGATCAAAAAAGACCTAAGCACTTGAAATAATCCATCATTGATTATCTTCCATTTTTAACTTTTCCTAAGTAAAATCCTATTTTACTTAGGAAACTGATGCAACATTCCATAAAATTCCTCAAGACAACTTGTTATTCTAAGCTTAAGTGTTGAAGATAAAAATGTGCAATTTACTTCATAAGTTTTCACTTTCTTAGATGTACAAAGGTGTTTTGATTTTCCTTGTCCTTTTCATATTAACACCTAACTCTATTATATTAAATCCCTAGTGAAATCCCTTTTTCCTATGTATATAACTCCCTTTTCTAATAAATATCCCCAAAACCCTCTTATTATAATGTTTTACCAAAGTATATATAGTCCCGCACATTTAAAATAAATACCCCGCTTTATAAAGCCCTTGGGTAAAACTATAACCTTATATATACATTCCGCCCCTATGATGAATTAATTATATTAATTTATTCATCGTATAATAAAATATATATAGAAAAGCGTTAGACACGTAACATATGTGTTTAACACCAAAAACAAGAATAAACTACGACGGAATCCTGCGCCACCATACTCAGCATTCCACGTGGCATTCCACATGGCCAAACCCGCCGCAATTCATTTTATAAATTCACGGGGTTAATTAGTCATTTGGGCTAATTAACAACCATTCCCGCCTATTAGCTACTCCCCGGGGTGATTAGATTACATGTCAAAACTTGTTTAAACCCCGACGGGCCCACTTTCGAAACCGCACAAGTTTCCCTTTCCTCCAGCCGTCAGATCATTCCTCCGTTGATCAACGGTCCCGATCAATCCCGCTGCCCATCGCGTGTGAGTTTTTTAGCCAGCGGGGAGTGGGCGGGTTTGACTATTCAGCATTCCATGTGGCAAGCATCCTGTGGAATCGCTGCCATTGCGATTTTTACCGCCTTCCTCCATAAGCGGTGCGGGCTCACCGCTTACCGCTTATCGAATACCGCCGGTCCCACTCCCTTACGTCACCCCGTACGTCGAATGACGTCATCACCTCGAAAACGACAAAAACCCTTTTGACTTGTTTTTAAGCCATTTTTCGCGTTTTTTTAGTTATTTTGGTTTTCGAAAGAGACTAAGCTCCCGCCGCAAATTTCAAAATTCACTGCAAATACACCAAATTACTCAGAAATTCCGCTGCGCCCGTGTTGAAGAACGTTCCTGCCATTGTCCATTACCTGTTGAAGAACCAGTTTCCATTAAAAAACAGGTATTTATCATTCCGCACCCCGACTGCAAGTTAAGCTTGGTTTCTTGTGTTTTTCTCTAAAAAAGTGGTTAAAAATCCTCTCTGAGTCCTCATTGAAGAGTTAAAACCTGTGAATTTGCTTCCCAAACCTGCAATTTGTCCCAATTTCTTCTTTTGTCAGATATCCCGTCCGGTCTGCGAGAAAAACTGAAACCTCCATTTTGAATCCACAAGAACCAAAATGGAGGCCCCTACTGCTCTAAATGTCACTCCTTTGAATGCTCCTCACCGAGATTTAGACTACTTGCCTCTCATAGATGAAGATCTCCAAATAAAAGACCTGCATTTCGATGAAAGTCCCCGTTTGAGTTTCTGTCGCTGCAGAGACGAATACTCAAAAGGGCAAGATCTTATAGGGTTGTGGGAATCCAATCTCCCAAGGTATTTCATTCCTACAGTTCACGTTTTCCCTGAAATCATTCATTATTGTCATGCAAATTATGATCCCACACAAAGAGCCGTATTAGCTCCTGATCAAAGTGTTTTGTTCCCTATAACACCTCAGGCTATCAATGCTATGTTACAATTTGAGCCAGAACAAGAATTAGCACCTCTATCCATGGAAGGGCTAATTGAGAAAACCAGACTGTTAACTCCAGAGAAATTGAAAGCAATGTGTCAATACTTCATGTTACCTGAGCATCAGCCAAAAGGGACTCCCCCCTATGGTTTTTACTTTTTCAATCAATTGGGAAGGCTTATTGTGAATGTAATATCCTTTGTCTTAGGATTCAATACCAGTGAGTATGTAGACGAGATAACTCTGGCTTTGCTATCTATCTTTACCCCTGGCCAGCCTCCTGAGATTAAGTATGATTATGCTTCCTTCATTGCCAACAAAATCCATGATCAATTTTTAAGGCTAGATGATGAAAAGGTTTTCAAGTACTCCTCAGTTATCTATCACCTCATAATTTTCTATCACTCAGACAAATTCCCTTTCCCTGTTCAGAAACTTGATGCTAAAGGTAATCCCAGGTCTGTTATTTTTTGGTCCCCCATCATTCATTTGTCCTCCGATTCTCCCTACTCTTATTCAGAATTCATTGATCAGTTTGTACATCCTGCTACAACCTTGTTAACAGGAGTTTCTCCCCCCAGGCTTAGTACTGAGATAAGAAAGACCCTGCAATTGTCAAAGAGTTACAAAGTTGGGGATTGGTACTTGTACCAAAACCATACAGTTATCAGGATTTATGGATGTGAATTACATCCATTCAAGTTACCCCGATATGTACCAATGAGAATTTTTGCTTTGGAATACTTTAGACAGATGAATAACTCAGATGTAATCCATTTCTGCAATGTAAAGAAGAAAGCACAGTTAAGGATCAAAAGCCAGTTAGGTCCTTTCATTTGCAATTCTAGGGAAGCTGAAAGAGATGCTGAACTTATATTAGAGAAAAAATTCCATACATCTTTCCGTTGGGTCCCTTATGACCCCTTTGGTTTCATTTGTGAAAGAAGGTTAAAAAATAAGTCATCTCCTTATATACATCACAGAATTCCTGACATAGAACAGTATGCAAATCAAGATGAATGGGTTAAAGGAACACTTGTTGAAGAGGGAAGTGGAGCTGACAAATTGAATAAACTTATGAAAGATGCCGAGAAGAAATTTGACCTAGAAACATATGATCAAATGCAGGTACCCTATATTGGCACATCTTCAACAGCCACTCTACAACAAGCTATACAGGAAGACAACCCATCAGTAACAGCAGAGCCTAAAGGTAAAGGAAAAGAACCTATAATTCAGGTCATTGAGACCCTGGTCATGGCAGAAAAATCACAGAGTTCCAAAACACCAGAACAATCTAAAGCTTCTCAAACACCAGCAAAGCAAATCCAAGCTCCAGAGATGCAAACTCCACCGAATGTGGAAATAGGGAAAAAGAGGTCAGCTCCAGATACCACACCTTCAAAAGGAGCCCCACAAGTCTATCAAGCTAAAAAACATAAATCTGATCTACCTCCATATGTAGAGATCATAGATGAAATATTTGATGATGGCAGGGAAGATAGTCAGCAAACAGGTACAGCAAGTGAAACAAATATAAGCCAGAAAGGGATACAAAAGCAACTGAGCACTGAAGTATCTTCTTTCAGACCGCCCAAGACAGGTACTGGAGACATAAAGAAAACCTTCATTGATATCAAAACAAGGAATGAACCATTAAGAATGAAGGTCTATGATCAGTATATGAAGATGGCTCCTCACAATCAGCAAAGGTTGATGTCAGCATTTGATCTTTCACAAGGTAAAATGCAAATGAGCCACTTCATAGCTAAGGTGCCAAAGCCAACTTCAGCAACAGATTACATCAGAACAAATTTTGAAGTGTTAGCAAAGGATATCCATCCCTTGGATCAGATAGAGCTTCATAGGCAAACAGGGGAAATGGTTTATTCCACTCTCACCAACAAAGCCATGGCACCTTTAACACTACAAGATTCCTTGAATAATACTGCTGCAACATTGAAAATTGAAAGGGCCTCCTCACAGGCCAAGGACAATAGAATAAAGTCTCTAGAAGAGATCATTATTGGTTTGGGTCACAATCCCAAAGACACTAAAGGTATTGAGGCAATGATAAAAAAGAAAGAGGATGATATAGCTGCACTGAGAAAACAGTTGAAAATACCAGCCTCAAGGCACCCCCAGACACAGGAAGTAATAAAAGGAAATTCGCAAGAAGAAATGATGGAGTTGCTCTTAAATTTGACAGAGCGACTAAATGAAACCGAGAAGGAGCTGGAAAAGGCATTGCAGGAACAGGAAATTCTCAAACAGGCTTCAGCAGCAGGTACTACAGGACAACAGGAACAATCATCTCAGGTGAATATTTCTAATTTGAATTCTGATGATTTAATTAAACAAATGGAGAGTTTGCAGCTAAAGGTCACATAACTCCAAGAAGTAAAATTACAATTAACAAAATTGGAGGGAAAATATGACACATCCAAAAAGACAGTAGCTGACAACCTCAGAGAAATAAAAAGGTTGGAAAAATTGGTTGAGGCTTTGCAAAAAGATCTTACACTGGAAAAGCCTCCGAATGAAATAAATGATATTCTTTGGGACAACATCATTAATTTAATAAGAGATATTTGGCCTTCCATTCAAGCTATTTTTGAGCAGAATGAGTTAGTCAAGATAGCCCAAGAGGAAATAAACAAAACTAGACATGAATTAAGAGGCAAGCCAGAGCTAGCCCAGCAGCTCATTCAATTTTTGAATTCCAGAACAAAACAACAGCTAGCATTGTTAGGAATTGATGATAGAACATGTGTAGTTTTGGAAGCAAAGAGAATTTTTACAAAGAGAACTTTCATGCAAAATCTAGAAAGAAAGTGTAATGATATTTTGGTCGACATCAACGTTTTCAGAGAAAAATTTCAAGCTCTGCTGGACAGTGATTTGCCAAGTCCCATGCTAACAGAGGATCAAATAGTAGACTTGGAAACTTATGAGAAAAGAATCAAAGCTCATGCTAAACATACAGCTGTAGGTTCTACTAGTATAGGTTCTACTAGCTCATCAGAACCTACAGTACCAACTGGGAAGAGTATTTATGAAAAAGTGAGAAATCTGTTTCATCCGGAACATGAGTTAAAGTATCTATTTCCGAACGAGCCCACTTTTTATAAACTTACTGAAGCCGATGAAACTTTAAGGAAGCTCAGAAGAACAATGATACCAGATGATCAGTGGTGGAAGGAAATGCTGGAAATTTTGTAAAAAAATGTTGTCGGGATAAAAGTTTATCTTTACTATTGAGTAAATGGTAAAAAACAGAAATGCAGATGAAAGAGTATCAGATGAAAGATTAAAGAGTATCCGTGAGAAGAAAAAGTATTCAACAAGTCAAAGGAATACGCAAAGGACAGCACAGAGCCCTATTTAGAGCACTTATCCTTAGCACGTCCATGAAGAAAGGAACAACACATCAGCCGTTACTCATTATTCTATTTTCGAGACCATGTGTCTCTTGTTTGTTGTAAATACGCTTTAAGTCAGCCTGAATTATTGGCTAGGATAGAGTAAGATTTTTAAGATTATTTTTGTATAAATAAGCCTTCAAAGAGAGTTTTGAAGGGTGGATTCTATTACTCTGCTGTAACATTGAGGTTTTCGGAATAAAAAGCTTTTGGACAAATTTACTTGTGGCTTACTGGATGACGTTTTGAAGCACTGGACTTGTTGCAGGATTCATGTGTTGGACTTCCAGTTCAATAAGTCTTCCAACCCTTGTGTTTAAATTTTATATTAGTTTATGCTATCATCATATCCATTTCTGAATAGTTTACATAAAGGATTGAAACAGAATTTGCTTAATTGTACTCTGTTTTCAAATGTGATTATTCTCGATGTTTTCTTCTGGATTAGTTATAAGTATGAATTCTTAATTGCTCATGTTTTGCTGATTCAATATTGTTGATTACTGTAACAAAGAATCCTTCATTGCTCTTTGCTTGTAATCATTTCTCTTCTTCTTCTTGAATATGGTGAAAGATTCTTAGTTGCCTTTCATCCCTTCAAGACCATCCATCCACTTTAAATTTTAAGGATTGTTCTCTGTCTAGCTATCTTTCCCTGTAATACCATCTTGTGTTCAGAAAAGAAATCCAGTAAAGCCATCCTTAGACTCCATAGCCCAATGGACTGAAAGCCCTCAACCTTGCCCTTAGTTTGTGGATTCCACCATTTTCTCAAAACAAACTTTGCATCTATAACTAGCCTAAAATCATTCAAAAACAAAGATAAATCATAAAGAGAGAGCCCTCTCTGGATGCAGATTGGCTAGATTCTGCATCTAAAAGATTGGTTTGTGGTTACCTCGGGTATAATTTCCTCTTACACAACTTCTAGGAAAACCTGAGTGATAACAGTATGTAGGACCACCCTCAATGCCAGATCAGGGATAGTGTGGATATCCACCTTCTTGCTTCCTGATCCCATTTGTGCTCCTTGGCACACTCGTGCCATCACTTCTTCCATCTTCTCCCCAGATGGTCTGCTTCCAGTCAAGACAGGGATCGGACCTCTGCGGGACAATCCAGTGATAAAATAAACATCAGAAACCTCCAGCTCTAACACCTGGTCTCGTAACCTGAACACCTGTTCATGTTCATCCCATATATTGATTAAATATTGGAGGAGCTCGGGCTGAGCTCGTAGACACGGTGTGAGGAAGAACTTTTTCAGCCCACAGTTTCTAAGGGCATTCATGCAAGCTTGACTTTGCATGGCTTGTTCATCCTCTTCTCCATGCTCTCGTTCTTTCCATTCAATCACCATTTTTCTTGATTACCTGCATTCATATGGTCATGAACCCTTAGTTAGATCTCTTATGAGTCTCAAATTCCATGCAATTTGGTCTAAATGTCGAAATTTTAGGAAGATTTTTAGGTTCAGCCGCTGGCGCGGCTGTTTTGTGAACAGTCGCGCCACGTGGCGCGGGCCCTTTGTATAAAAGAGCCCATTGGCGCGAGTCCATGCCCGATACCCGCGCCAATGAGCGCGGCCCTAAATTTTCAAAAGTGGCCCTAGAGAACTGATGTACAGGGTAAAACTATTAAAAATTGAATGAAAATGAAGAGCAAGGGAGCGCCTCTTACCTGTAGCAGACGAGAAGCTGAATGGTCAACTGGATTTGTCGCAATCACCGTCAGAAGTTTCTGCTCCAAATGGACCACTGTTGCTTTTTACCAAGGTAAATAGTAAATGTAATTTTATTTTTACCAATTTGACATATTTATAACTTTTTGACATAAAATGAGTTGTAAAAAGTCATTTTTATCAAATATTTTAATATGTTATGTCGAAAATGGGTTTTACGCTTGCTTGGTATGTGCAGTAGCAGGTTTTTGCGACTTTAACGATGGAAATGAGTTGTATTTTATACTTTTTCGGACTCGGTAAATACACGAAAAAGTCACTTTGGAGTCATCTTCCAGCTCTTTTCTGACTCTCTAAACATGAAAAGATTGCCGAGGCCATTGTCATTTCGATCTCGTTAAAATGGACACGAATCGACATCTACCCAGTATACGTTTACCCCTTTTTCGGGCTGGGATGGATTGATTACGAAAAAGGAATACCCTAGCCTATTGCGACTAGGAGGTTTTCTCGGATATTGTTTTCTACCTTTTCGGATCTGAAGAACTATTCACGAAGAGGGACCTGTGGATTTTACTTTTCTGCTGTCTTTTCAAACTCTCTAAACATGAAAAGACGCTGAGTTCTTCCTTTGTCAGACTCGTTAAACCCTGATGACATCGGATCCAATCGAAATGACGTTCTCCGAGTTCCTCCTTCCTAGGACTCGTTAAATGCACTAGGATGGATTCGCCCGAAGGGCGGACTTATCTTACAAGCATATGCTATCCCCTTCAAGCTTGTTATCAAAAAATAATTGGGGTACTCGCCAGAAATGGTGGGGGAAAAATGGAACCATCGTCGTTGTCGTTGGCAGTATGTCGCTCTTGAACATGGCACTTGTCTGCATTCGTGTCGGGTTGGGGACATCTCATCTCGTTTCTTCACTTTGCCTCCGTGGGTTTGGATAATCCCTTTTGACCTCTCCTCTGCTCATTGCCTTGTCACCATGACCTCTGATCTGTTGATGTCAAATACTGCCAAGTCCACTTTCGTGCCGTTTATATGTTCAAGAGAAGTTGGCCTCTGCAAATATCAACCTTCCTCTGATTCTCATACGATCCTGATTCACAACAAAACATCATGTTCCTCTGTCTCGTGTCGATGATGTGGGAATCATTATGGCCCACCTTCGATCAAGGTCACTTCCTGTCAACATCAGCTCATTATCCAGGAAGCTGCTCTAGAGACTCCTTTATGGTACCTTGGAGCCTACATGCCTCAATGGTAGGTTCGTCGCATTCGACATGAGGTTTTCATCATTGACCTCCGATCGAGTGATTCTGCGGGTGTTCGATGCCAACTCATTGATTCACACGCCGTAGATTGTACCTGTAGTACCTTGAGGGCCATTGTCATTATTGGTGGTTCCTCTCGCGTCTGTTAACAACTTTCATCATTGGTTGGTAATCAGACGATGTTCTTGCATGTTCGACTTCAGCTCACATATTCGCATGCTTGAACTTGTACTTTGTTTGGGTCGAGATGGAGCGCAAGACCCTGGATTGTGTCTGTTGTAATCCAGGCTACGATTGTGGATTATTATCATTATGTATATGACTCATTGATTGGATGGCTACGACCATACCTGAGTCTATTTATTTGATCCTCGCTGGATGGCTGCGCCCATACCATGGATTCGGGTTATAGTGTACTCTGTTTCGGATGGCTGCGCCCATACCACACATACATCATGTACTTGAGATGTCAGTTGTATTCTTCTGCGCAGGTTTTCTGACGGCGGGCCTTCAGTTGAACATGTTATTGTAAAGCATTTCACCCCTCTCTCTCTCGGGCCTCATACTTTAGGGGGCATCTGTTACACAGTAATTTATCACCGTCCCTACCATTCCCCATCCCGCACAATGGAGGACCCATTTTGTGACCTGTGAACATTGTCATGCCTTGAAAACATCATCAATGCATTCCTCTAAGCATGAGCTTCATTTGCCCTAAAGACATCTCCTTGCAAAAATCATGAAAAACATCTCTTTTTGCATTGGCGCGGGCAGACAGTTCAGAACTCGCGCCAATGGGGAAAATCCTGCAAAGAGGCCACGCCAACTGGCGCTCTGTCCCAGAGCAGTAGTCACGCCAGCCAATTTAAGGAGTGTTTTCTAAATAAATATGGCAAAAGTTGAGTTTCAACAAACTCAGAAACCATTGCCTATCTTGAGTTGGGAGGATTAGCTGCAGGAGTTCTATGGAAGGGAAGTGGTTTTGCCACCTCCCATGGAACCTTCCTTGTTGATAGGGCCAATCCCACAATAATAGGGATCCAAACTCCCTCCTTCCCCATCTATAAAAGCCTGCTCAATTCCATGGCAAGCTAGTCTTGAAGTGCATAAGCTTTGAATCTCCAAATTCCCAAGAGCCTTTGTGCTGTAAGAGCCCTCTTTCTTCCCTTAAGGCCGACTCAAGTAAGGAGACTATCATCGAGAGACTCAGGAGAGGTTTGCCCTTTCCCTGGCGAGCTTTGCGAGACGTGAACGGCTGGAGACCCATCCGAAGGAGACCACGACGTCAGAACTTTGGTTGTAATCTCTTTCGATCGTTATTTAATGAATGATTACGATTATGGTTCCACTCTGTTTTCAATGATGTTAATATGAGTAATATCCTTTCTGACTGATATTGAGTTACGTATGCCGGATTTTATGCTTGTATCTGTTTGTTTCTTGCATGTGCAGGTGTCCATCTGTGGAGATCGTGGAGGATCGTGATCTGCCGAGGCTAAGGAACGGGAACGCTCTCTTCTTCAGATCGTAGCATTGGATTCCAGGTAGGCTTCTATATTTAGTCTTTTCATTCGTAACTAGGAACTTGCGTCCTAACATTTTTTATTGTTGCTAGACCCCTGCTGGGCTAGTAGGGATCGCCTCTGTCCGCAGAGGGGATTTACCTCCTCAACAAAATACATGGGTTTATTTCTTCAAACAGAAAAGTGAAGTGTTTGAACAGTTTTACCCCTTCAAAGCTCCTATTGAGAAGAAAAGTGGGCACTACATCAAAGTGTTAAGTACTAACAAAGGTGGAAAATACATCTCCAAACATTTCCTATGTTTATGTAGGGAGAATGTCATACACAAGCAGTTTACCACAAGGTACACACCACAAAAAAATGGTGTAGCAGAAATAAATAATAGGACCATCATGAACATGGTCAGAAGTATGCTAAAGGCAAAGCACTTTCCAAATGAGTATTGGATAGAAGCTTTAAATTGTGCAGCTTATATTTTAAATAGATGTCCAACCAAAGATGTTATGAACATAGTTCCGAAAGAAGAATGGAGTGGAACAAAGCAGTTTTTCACTCACGTGAGAGTATTTGAATGTGTCTCATATGCACATGTCCCAGATCAGCTAAGGAAGAAGTTGAAGAGCAAGGGGGAGAAGTGTATATTTTTTGGATAAAGTGATGAATCAAAGGCCTACAAACTCTATAATCCATCCACCAAGAAAGTTATAATCAACAAAGAAGTTCAGTTCACTGAAGAAGATTCTTGGGATGGAAGCTTAGAGAAAATCGTGAATATGAAAACATGTATGTCTAACGAAGAGCAAGAGGAATGCATAGCAGAAAGTAATTCATAAATAGTGGCCCCTCCTCCACCTATACAAGATCAACAAAGCACACCACAAGCAAGCAATAGAACAACCTTGAGAAATCAAGAAGTGCTTCTTCAAGCACACCACAGAGATCTGAAACTCCCTCAAGTTCTAGTGTAACTCCAAGCACACTAAGAAGACCAAGATTCAGAAATTTGAGTGAGATTTATGAGCAAACAATTGATAATAATGCCAGTCTAAATTCTTTATTTGCATTGTTTTGTCATGTTGATGACCCAATCCATTTTGAAGAGGCAGTAAAAGAAGAAAAATGGATTGAAGAAATGAATAAAGAGATTGGTGCAATAGAAAAAAATGACACATGGGAGTTAGTGGACCTCCCAAAAAGTAAAGAAGTAATTGGAGTAAAATGGGTCTATAAGACCACAATCAATGTTGGAGGAAACATAGAAAGACATAAATCAAGACTTGTTGTGAAAGTCTACAAGCAACAACAAGGAAGATATTATGAATTAACCTTTGCACCAGTTGCAAGGATGGAGACAGTGTGGACAGTGTTGTCCATTGCAACACAACAAAAGTGGAAAGTCTACCAAATGGATGTAAAATCAACATTTCTAAATAAAGTGTTGAAAGACGAGGTATATGTTGAACAACCTCCTTGTTATGAGATAGAAGGCCAAGAGCACAAAGTACGTGATTTCAAGAAAGCTCTTTATAGGTTGAAGCAAGCATTAAGAGCATGGTACAGCAGGATCGATGCTTACCTAATGGATAATGGGTTCAAAAAGTGTGATGGTGAACCCACACTCTACATAAAATAAAATGATGATAAAATCCTTATCATTGTTTTGTATGTAGATGATTTAATTTTTATTGGCAATGAAGTTTCTCTCATTCTAGATTTTAAAGCAGTCATGAAGAGTGAATTTGAAATAACTAATATGGGTTTTTTGAGATATTTTTTAGGAATAGAATTAGAGAAAAATGAAAAGGGAATTTTTATCTGCCAAGAAAAATATGTTGAAGAAGTATTCAAGAGATTTAACATGCAGAACAACAAATTTGCAGTAACTCCAACTGTCATGGAGTTAAATTTAAGTAAATAAGATTGTAGCAAGAACGTCGACTTGACATTGTATAAAAGTATAGTTGGCAGCCTCATGTATTTGATTGCAACTAGGCCTGATATTATGTATGTTGTGAGTTTAATTTCCATATTCATGGAAAAACAAAAAGAGACACATTGGCAAGTAACCAAGAGGATTTTAAGGTATGTGAATGGAACAAAGGGGTATGGTGTTCTATAATCCCAAACTGATAATTTTAAATTGATTGGATACACTGACAGTGATTGGTTTGGAAGTGTAGATGATAGAAAGAGCACATCTGGGTTTGTGTTTCATTTGGGATTGGGAGCCATTTCATATGCTTCAAAAAAGCAACCAATAGTTGGTTTATCAACACCAGAAGTAGAGTATGTAGCAGCAAAAACAGTAGCATGTCAAGCTATTTGGATGAGAAGGATGTTGAGAGATTTGTGTCATGAGCAAGACAAAGGAACCACAATTTATTGTGATCATAGCTCAACGATTGCATTATCAAAAAATTATGTTTTCTATAAGAGAACAAAGCACATAGATGCAAAATATCATTTTATAAGAGAACTGGTTAACAATGGTGAGATTGTTTTGCAACATTGTAGGACAGAGGAACACTTTGCTGATATCTTCATAAAGCCATTAGCACAGAAGAGTTTCGAGTATCTCAGAAAATGTATGGTAATGACTGAAGGCAGTAGTTGTGATTAAGGGGGGGTGTTGGAATTATACTCCCAACCACCGCCATGAATAACAATGGCAGTAGCCCACAATTCTAGCAATTTTGACAGCAGAGAAGGACAAGCAGCAGATCTGAGATCTGGAGGCATTTTTGACGCAACATAGCAAACTAAGTTCCGGGCCATCCTCTGCGCTTATTGCCTTGAAATACCGTAGTTGACTTACATTTTCCGTAGAGCACACTTCACAGATTACACCACTTACCTTTCCGCTACCGCAAGCTATTTTATTTACTATACGATGCAATTGTGCTATCGCACATCGCATTCGCAACAGTTTAACTTTTCCATAAAGTGCCTGCACCGAATGTTATATGTTTAGCGGTGCGATCGTGTCATCGTACATCGTGCCCGCAAGGTTTTATGTTTACCATTAAAAGTTCCACAAAGTAACGTATTTTCATTGCGATGCGATATCCATCACACATCGCAATCGCACAGAATTATGTTTATCATTGAAATCGTCTGCAGGCTATGATAACTAATTTGTGATGCTACGGTTCCACTTCACTTTGCATTTGCACAAACTTAAGGTTATCCATGTTCACGACAGTTAAAGTTTAACATCGTTGATCTGCGGTCTGCGATAAATAGCCGAATGCGATGAGGACTCATAGACAGAATATATAAATTTTGAAGTCTGCCATTTTTACGTTTTGAACGCATTTTTACGTGTTTTCCTATGTAATTCAGAATACGATCTGCGTACCGTTTTTAATGAATATATGGGTCTTATGACAGCCCAAGAAAGAGTGTTTGTTGAATTTTTGTTCAACATTGAATTGCCTTGAATAGTTTTAGGTTTTTTGAGGCTTCGGCCTTTTGTATTAAAAGAAATGTAATTTCATATGTTTTACTCTAATGGAATAGAAAAACAAATTTGATTCCACTCTTGTGTTTAAAGTTGCCTGCTGAATTTTTATTTCTGCATTATTGTGCATTCTCTGTGTTCTAGGGGAATCATCCCTCTGTGTTATTGATTTCTTTCATGTTTTAAGGAATGAACGAAATCAATAACACAGAGAAATGCTTCTGCCAGAACAGTTGCGGATAAACGATTTAAACGATTTAATTTCGTCGACGTAATCTGATATTTATAAAAATATCGTGTCCGCTCTTCCAACAATCTCGACCCATTTGTGTGGCCACAAACACGACGTACTCCTTCCGGATGAGATTACTCATTTCCTATAGGTGACATAATAAAAAATTTATCATTTCCTTGTTGTCTTCTTGGTTTTTTTTATCGTTTCCTTGCTGTCTTTTTGGTTTTTTTTGGCCTCTAGTTGCTTCCAGTTAAGGAAAGAACCAGTTGATAACTCATATCATTGCAGCAAGTTTTTTTGAAATAGAAACTGTGCATATTGTCATCTAGAAATCCATTCCTCTGTTCGAGTTTTTTCCACAATCGATATAGCGACAACACCGACTGCACTTTTGGAAAGCGCTGCGTCTGGAAATCAGGTACTGGGATAATTAAAATTTGGTATGCAAATTTCAGATTCCACTACTTTTTTAATTATCATATGTATGCGCCTTTTCTCGCAAAATAAGGGACTTGGGTCATTGAAATTTTACGTTAGTGTTAGATTCTAAGAATTACAAATACATATGGAGTATCTTCTTCCAAAATAGTTATTGTCAAATTTTACAATAATAAGTTAAATTTTACAATAATAGAGAACTAAAACTGGAAGTTTACGAAGGCCTCGATAGTGATTACAATTTCTACAAAAGGCAGAGTTGTGGTTATACCTGAAATTTCACTAGCAAATACGGGATATATACTTGGATGATATTATGAGTAAACTTGTCACAGTATGTCTTACACTGGCAAGGATTTATATAAGCTATTATTTCCCAACACTCATTCACATCTTTTTTTGGCAACGATTTTGGTGGGAAAAGAACAGTTTTTCTATAGGATTTTAATGAAATTCGAATGCAGAGAAAAAAGGCTTGCACGTTGAATCCACAGGTGTTCTCCAAGATTTAAGTTGCACAAGGAAAAATTAGGTTTGTCTTGACTCATCTTTTCTGTGGCTGCGAACATGTATTCCTCCCATTCAAACTAATCTTATTCAGCTCCACATGATGCACAATTGCAAGCGCTCCACATAGCCCGCAGTATCTCACATGACGCAAAGGAAGTCAGGTTAAATGTAGTGAACAGAGAGTGTGAACAAAATCAACAGGGAGACAGGCAGGCGATCGAGAAAACAATGCATTTTACAAGCTAAAACACAATCTACTCTTCACAATTTACTGCAAACATTTTTTTTTTCAGTAAGAAAAAAAAAACGTTGTACTATATATCAAAGTTGTACTCGTCACAATTTACTGCAAACATATGTACAAAGTATAATAACTCTCAAATCTCTCTCGTTTCCTTTACGGAATAAAGCCACAATGATACCAAGAAAGAGATATGAGGTGTAGACATAAGACACAAATAAGACACAAATTTAGTATATTTCTCCACAAAGCAACTATACATGCACCACATAAATAGTGTTTTATGAGATTCAACAAATTCTAAATCAAGAGATTATTTTCTTTAGGGAATAGGGAATAAAGCCACAATGATATCAAGAAAGAGATATGAGGTGTAGACATAATACACAAATTTAGTATATTTCTCCACAAAGCAAAGATACATGCACCACATAAATAGTGTTTTATGAGATTCAACAAATTCTAATTCAAGAAATTATTTCAATAATCCAACCAATCAACAAAATCAATATTACCTATATATTATATTATTGTAACTATTATTCCAAGTTTAATTAAATTAATTAAATAAAGTGAGTTATAATTTTTTTTAACATATGATATTGAAAAGCCAAGCCATAGTCTTAACCTATGATATTTATTTTGAAGTGAAGTTTGGATAAGTTTGGGTTATGTACTTGGTTACATGCACATAACGTGCATAGGGATCAGGTATTCATTTTGTGGACTGACGTTTGGTGCAGAATTCGTGAAGGTAACGTATCCACATCTGCTCTGACCTTGTTTTTATCCTCTCGACAAGGCAGGTCATGTGCACATTGTTTTCCTTTTCATTTGCACATTAACCCACTACCGCCTGCTTGGCCTCGCACTTTCTGCAAGCAGTCGCGTATCCTTTTCACGGCTCTAGGCTTCCATAAACTGTCATTAATCCAGTTCTTTCGGAGAAAGTGGTGAGATCATAATCAACTAACATACTTTTAGTGGATTAAATGTTATTTCGCATAAGTTCTTTTTTGTTTACTTGGTAGTGTGGGTCCTGAGATATCATCACTTCAAACTTATGGAGATATCATCACTTCAAACTTATGGTGTGAAAAACTACTACCGAGGGGCATATAAGTGGTCATAATCATCTTAACATACTTTTAAATCACCTGTGATCTAAGTGGTCATAATCAACAAAAACCCTTATCATGGCTATATTTTTTGCCCATGGGGATTGGAACCACTGAAATTTTCATCAGGAGTGTCTTAACAACACACTCTTCACCATCAAACCAAACGTAGTGGGCATCCCACATATGTTGTTAACGACATGGCCAGAAGGTTTCAATTCCCACCTACAACATGGAAATTTTTTCAGGGCACAATTACATGTCAACATTTCAATCTCAGAATTACCTATGGTTGACAATCTCAACATTGAGTTAGGTTCCACATTATGGGTAGAATACTAAGTATGTTCTTTGTACATTATTTTGATACCAAGAAAAATATACGAGGTGTAGACATAAGACACAAATTTAGTATATTTCTCCACAAAGACAAGATACATGCACCACATAAATAGTGTTATACCAGATTAAACAATTCTAAATGAAGAGATTATCTAAATAGTCTAACCAACCAAAAAATTCAATTTTACCTTCATATTATATTATTGTAAATATTATTCCAAGTTTAATTAAGTTAGTTAAGTAAAAAAATGTCATATAAACAAATTTGATAAGAAGTGAGTTACAGATTTTTTCAACATGTGATATTGAAAAGCCATGATATTAACCAATAATATTGTATCAAAACAAATAAAAATTTCCATCTTTGAGAATATGAATATGAGTTAAACAGAGGTGTGCTATTTCTTTTATTTGGTAATATTCTTATAACGTGAGCAGAGATTAGGAATGCATATTTGTTTTGAGGGGAAGTTTGGGTTATGTAGTTGGTTACATGCACATATGTGATATTGAGAACCCATGATATTAACCAATAATATTGTATCAAAACTTATAAAAACTTCCATCTTATGGGTAGTGTTAGGATTCCACATTATGGGTAGAATACTAGAATACTATGTATGTTATTTGTACATTATTTTGGAATAAATTTTTTAGATTTTTTTTTAGTTTATTAATTATATAGGTTTATATTTTAGTATATATATTTAAGTATGTAGTTTTTGGATTCTAATTTTTTAGTATATTGTATATACTTTGTCCATTAGATCTACAAACTCATGTAAACAATTACTTTTCATTAGGAAACTAGTTTTCTAGTTTGTTTTTTCTTTAAAATGGACAGGTTTAGATTTAGTAATTTTGAGAATAATATTCATGATATGTATCTTTAATTAATGAAATCAAGGATTATTTTTAAGGGTTTTTAGTTTCAAAATTTAGTGTGTTTGCAATGTCCACTCTAAATTTCACTGCAATTTTGAACATTACACAGAATAAATGATAAAGATAAAAATAAAAATAAATAAATAAATAAAAAATAAAAAGAAAAGAAAAGAAAGTATATAAATGTTGTTGGAATATTGAATAAACAAAAACAGAGGAATGTGTTCCCCCTTTCAACATGGAGAATGCACAAATATGCGAAAATGACAAAATTCATAGACAGAGAGCAAGACACGGGAGAGGAACAAACTTCTTTTCTCATTCCTTCACACCGAATCATACGAAATTACATATCTTAATACAAATGGCCAAAGCCTGAAGCTTTAACGCTAAATTAATGTTGGATCGGACATTCAAACAAAAAATCATCATTCGCTCTGATTTTGTTGTTTACACATGAAACAATGTTCAACACACAAAAGGGCGGACTTGAAATTCTATGCAATTCGGTTCAGGAAACACATCACGTCTAGCGCTCCCTCACACATCGGCGAACTTAACATTTAACATATGTGCGAACACGATAAAACTTAAAATTTGCGATATGTGATGTGAGATGGAACTTCGCATCGCACCAAAAACTGTTTAATGTGTGGGCGCTATCTGTAACACTCTTGAGCTTACAATGCATGGTATGCGCTATCCTCCTAAGCTTGACGCATGCCCCTTTGTGATCACATCGCAAACAAAATATCAGAACTTGTGGGCGGTGTAAAAAGGTTAAAACATAAAATGTGCAAAGTGCGGGTTGCGGGTGGCATAAAAGGTAAGTGGAGAGAGTTGTGAAGTGCGGTGAGGTTTGTGGGTCCCGCTAGATTACATCGGTGGAGATTTAACATTTGGTGAAGGGCTTAAGTTTAAAACTTAAATCTTGCAATGTGCGAGCGGCGACGCCGAAAATCTTGGTAAGTGCGAAATGCATTAAAAAAGGAAATGGGGTGAATACAAAGGTTTTCTCGGTGGTCGCAAATGCAGTAAGGTAGGTGGTGGGTCCCATTGATATCTCATCAGTGGGGAAATAACTTATGGTGAAGGCTTAAGAGGTAAACAAGAAATTTGTGGGCACGGTAAGTCAATGCGGAAAAATTAAAATTAAATGCAGACAGGGCTCTGGTACTCTCTCTTGATTTTTTGCGTGGATTTCATTGAAACGCCTTCGGATTTGAAGCCTGTTGCTTTTCCTTCCCTGCACAGAAATTTACTGAAGCATGGCCTGCTGCCACTCCTTATTCATAGTGGTGGTTGGGATTAATTCCAACACTCCCCCTTAATCACAACTGTTGCCATCAGCCATTCCCAGACACTGTCTGAGATTTAAAAAAAAAAATCTCTTGTCCCAATGGCTTTGTGAGGATATCAACAAATTGTTCCTCTGACCTGCAATGCTACAAAACAATTTCACCATTGTCAACAAATTCTCTTATGAAATGGTATTTAGCATAAATATTTTTTTTCTCTTGTGGAAAACATAATTCTTTGACAATGTAATTCTTGATTTGTTATCACAATAAATTGTGGTTCCTTTATCTTGCTCATGACATAAATCTCTCGGCATCCTTCTCATCCAAACTCCTTGACATGCTACTGTTTTTGCTGCTACATATTCAACTTTTGTTGTTGATAATGAAACTATTAGCTACTTCTTGGAAGCCCATGAAGTTGCTCCCGATCCCAAATGAAAAACATACCCTGATGTGCTCTTTCTGTCATATACACTTCCAGCCCAATCATTGTCAGCACAGCCAATCAACTTAAAATTATCAAATGTGGAGTATAGGACACCATACTCCTTTGTTCCATTTACATACCTTAAAATTATCTTGTCTTCTTGCAAATGTGTCTCTTTGGGTGTCTCCATGAATCCGAATATCAAACTTACTGCATAAATTATATCAGGCCTAGTTGAAGTCAAATACATTAGACTGCCAACCATGATATTGTGCAATGTCGGATCCACATTCTTGCTGCAATATTCCTTGCTTAACTTCAACCCCATGACAATTGGAGTTGTTGATGCTTTGTTGTTCTGCATATTGAACCTCTTTAAAACTTCTACAACATACTTTGCTTGGGAAATAGAATTATATTTTCATTTTGCTTTACTTATATGCCCAAAAAATATCTCAATAAACTCAAGTCGGTCATTTCAAACTCACTTTTCATGACTGCGTTAAAGTCAACAATGAGAGAAACATCATTTCCTTTGAAAATCAATCATCTACATATAAAAATACAATAACAATTTCACTGCCATTTTCTTTGATGTAGAGTGTGGGATCACCATCAGACTTGTCAAACCCATTTTCTATCACGTAAGCATCCATCCTATTGTACCATGATCTTGGTGCTTGGGTCAGCCCTTAAAGAGCTTTCTTAAACTTACACACTTTGTTTTCTTGGCCTTCTATCTCATAGCCAGGAGGTTGTTCAACATACACCTCCTCTTTCAACACTCCATTCAAGAATTTTGATTTCACATCCATTTGATAAAATTTCCATTTTTTTGTGCTGTTATTAACAATATTGTGTACACTGTCTACATCCTTGTAACAAATGCAAAGGTTTCCTCATAGTCTCTTCCTTGTTACTGCTTCTAGCCTTTGACAACAAGTCTTGCTTTGGATCTTTCTATCATTCCTTCAATGTTGCTCTTGGTCTTATAGACCCATTTCACTCCAATAACTTCGTTTCCTTGTGGGAGGTCCACAACTCCCATGTATCATTCTTTTCTATTGCTCATATCTCTTCATTCATTGATTCAATCCACTTCTCTTATTTTACTGCATCTTCAAAATGGATTGGATCATCAACATGACAAAATAAAGAATTTAGACCAACATTACTATTTACTTCTTCTTGCTCATAAATTTCACTTAAATTTCTGAGTTTTTGTTTTCTTATATTTTCTAAAGATGTGCTTCGAGTTGCACTTGAACTCGAGGGAGTTGTTGATCCCTATGGTGTGCTTGGAGAAGCACTTCATTGGTTTTGCACTACTATTCTATTGCTTTCTTGCGGTGTGCTCTGTTGAGCTTTTGTAGGTGGAGGAGGAGCCACCGTTGAGGAATTATTTTTTGCAATCAATTCCTCTTTGTCTTCATGTGAAATACATGTCTTCACATTCATTATCTTCTCTAAACTTCCATCCCAAGCTTCTTCTTCAATGAACTAAATATCTCTTCTGATTAATACTTTCTTGGTTGATGGATTATAGAGCTTGTAAGCCTTGGATTCATCATTGTATCCAACAAATATACACTTCTCCCCCTTGTTTTCCAACTTCTTCCTTAAATGATCTGGGACATGTACATATTCCACACATCTAAACACTCTCATGTGAGTGACAAAATTCTTTGTTCCGCTACATGCTTCTTCTAGAACTCTGTTCATAACAACTTTAGATGGAAAAATATTTAAAATATATGCTGCATAATTGACAACTTCTACCCAATACTCATTTGGGAAATTATTTTCCTTCAACATACTTCTTACCATATCCATGATGGTTCTATTGGTGTCCAGATATGAAGAAATATTCAACCATTTTTCCACATTAATTATCAATCTGGGTGCGTTAGTTATTTCAAGACTAACACACACAGTATATGCAAGAGCAATAACATAACATGTTATTGAATCACAGGCTTAATCAATGAAAGCAAGAAAACTACTGTAACAACAATTAAATATGGATTTCAGAATTATAAAAGTATTCACAGCAATTACAGAATCATACCGGAACAACATTTACAATGATAAACCAAAATATGAAATCAACAAAAAGGAAAATAATGCAGCACCTGATAAGAAGAGTGGGCCCAACTCTCTGATCAAGGCTATGACAAACTCACAACTCACAAATGGAACAACAAAATAATTTATTCAATTGATTAAAAGCACTTATGTTATAATATCCGTTCTTTCTACTCAACCTCGATTCACAGCCCTGAGGCCCTTTTTATACAAATATTTAGGGAACCGTAATTTCCCTCTAACAACTAAATATCTACAATTATACATCTATTACAACAACAATCTAGTTTCCAAAAAGAAACCACCAAAAGCCTGAAATAGAGCTTGGGTAAGTTGGAACATGTTGCGCTGTTGAAGCATGCTCAGATAGCATTGATAATTCAAAGTTGCTTCATGGCTTGCAAATGTAATACTTTTCCGAATCTGTGGAAATAACAGAGTTAATACTTGCAAAGGTACAACCTCCGTGACTATTACTTCATTAATAAAATATTCCATATAAGTTAATGGGAAGGGGTTTACCTCGTGTGTTTTAGAACAATTAATGATACAAAGAGATAGAAAGGTGGGTGAAAATGGGAGAGAAAAGTGTATAGATTTGGTACCCAACATCTCCCCCCAACTAGTTTTTCTGCATGTCCTCATGTAGTTCGTCGTCTTCTTAGATTTGGGTTGGACTGACTGTGGCTGGCATGAAGCTGTGCGAGGTCATATTATTCAACCATATCTGTCTCAGGGGGTTTATAACCTTCTGTCAGAACAACATCCTTCCGCCCATCTAGGCTAAAATTGTATGCAGGAGTATATTTCTCTGCTAGCAACCAAATGAGGGGAAAGTGAAACCTCAACCCCATCCACCGAACCCCACAAGTTTGAATGCATGCTACAAAACGTGGCACTCTTTCTAATTCTCGTGCAAAGTTGGGTGCTCCAAAAGGTTCTTGACCTCTGACGACTGACGATGAAAACATCCACTTCCTTTGACAATTGTCCAACGCTTAATTTTGGAATGTTACTCTCTATTTGACACAAAGGTTAGCACACCATTTATGGGTTGTCAACATATGTCCCCTATGTCCCTCAATCTGTAAAAAGGTAAAATGCTTGTTATAAATATTTGCTGCCTCACCATGCTCCCTCCTCAATATTAGTGGCCTTGTAACTTGATTTTCTTCAAACATATCATAGGCCTTTCTCCATTTAATCTGATTGATAGTGTAGGAGGTGAAGGCTCTTAAATAAATATCCCCCATGAATGAAATGAGGTTAAAGGCCTGATCATGCCTTAGGAAGTAACCATGCATGTATATTTCGCACATTAAGTGTTAACCTATGATATCATGAATTTTCAAAATACAGAGGAACTGGATTGGATCCTCAATTTCGTGACAAATTTTCTTATATATACTCTCAAGGAAAAGGAGAAGAAAATGTTCATTAACGAATAAGGCATAACTATGTGCGAGAGGTCTACAGGCCATTTCCTGCTGCACCAAGGAAAACATCTTCTCCTTTTCCAGATTGCATCATTTGAACTTTTTCTTTTAACTCCTTTATCTTTCCCTGCTGCTTTTCTTTCCACTGTCATGCTCTATCCAACTAGTGTATATACACTGTAACAATCCTGGTAGCCTGCTCTCGAACCCGCATTGTCTCCTTCTTATGTCCATTTGCAGCAGACTGCCATCTCTGAATTTCAGCAGCCAGGAAGAATTCCTAGCCTTCAAACAAATGTTCAATTGGATCAGTCTGTGTAGCCAAAGAGGAGACCTCAATTTTAGGTTTTAATAGCTTCCACTTATATAATTTTACCTTCTTCTTCAACCAGGATACTTGCCTCTTTAGCTCCTGAAATTCCTTATTTAATTACATGGTTTCATTGAACTGAAGTTGATACCTTTTCTTGAGAGGTAACCTTCTTCTGTCACACTGTTAAATCCACTCTTCTTTGACAATAAATTCATCTCCCAGGCCTGTAGCAGGCTCAGGAGGCAGTGGAATGTTGTTGATGTCATCAACTAGTTTTTCTATTAGACCTTTCTGGCTTGGCTCCCCTTATTCAAGAGAATTCTCCTTCTCATTTACCTTAGGGAATTCTTTCACTCGGTCAGTGCTTTAATCAGCCATCCTATGTTCAGACGTTTCCACAGAAATTCCTTTTTCTTCTTGAGCCTCTAGGTGCCCTTGCTAAGAATCAACAATTGATGGACCAATCTTGGTCATATCTTTCCCCGAATCGACAAACCTCAGTACTAGTGGGAGAGGGATCTCCTCCATTAATTGTTTGGATGATCAAAACCCCCTCACCACTCTAGGCATCATAGAATGAAAAGGAGAACGGGGAATACCTTCGTCGTCCTTGTTTCCAACTTGGGTTGAACTTTCATGCATTGCTACTTCAATCAGGGTTGACACTGGTTCTTGTGGAACAATGTTGAATTTGAGGATTTTTTCCTTCTATCCTCCTATCCTTCATGCATTACTTGCTCACCTCTGGCCAATACTAGTTCTTGTGGAGTAGTGTCGACTTCGCAGGTTATTTATTCTCTATCTCCCTATTCTTCGTGCATTACTTCCTCTCCTGCGGTCAATATTGGTTCTTGTGGGACAGTGTCGACTTCGCGGATTATTTCCTCCCTATCTCCTTGATCTGACTAAATTAGGGGTGGTTCTTGTGTGACACCCTAAATTTTTTTGATACTCATATCTACTTGTGCAGGTGATGTTGTTTCTTGCGTAATATCATCACTTGCCATCCATTTGTCTAATGTTCCACCTTCCCATTCTTCATTAATGAAAGTCGATGACTGTAAGAGAGTCTAAAATTTGTGTGCTATACCCATAATTCCTTCATCTGTAGGTTCTTCAGACAAGGATGGTCCTTGTGTGGTAGCCTCGACTGTATCACCAATTGTCTCCTCCATTCCCATTTCTTTCAGTTCTTTGTGATCAACCTCCATCTCCATTTCTTCTGGTTCTTCCTGGTCTATTTCCATTTCCTCTGACTGTTCTTCTTCTGCTAAATCAGCCGAAGGTGCTGGTTCTTTCTCTTTAGCAGAAATGATACTTGTTATCTCTTCTTCCAATGACTCACAAAGTTCTTCCCAAGAAACTTGAAATCAAACTATTACATGCATCGCTAATAAACGAACCAATCCATGATTGGAGAGAACTACCGGCATTTGGCGCGAACACTGAGTGGACTGTGCCAGGTGTTGCAGCTGTTTTAATAGAAAGAAATGCATGTTTAAGGAATGAACTTGGGCCTGCAGAAATCGAAGGTGAGCCAAGATTTTGAAATGATATTTGTACAGAGTTGTGGCCCATCCTTTGCAGGTTATGTATTTCATTACAAAACCTGCTACTTCGTTCCATGTATATGGTACAAATTTGCACTCATATCCTCTCCCATATTGAATGATGCTTTCTCTTGCCTGCAGAAATAGTTCGGGAAACTCCGGGAGGGGAATTATCCGAGAAAACCACTGCTACCCTTGTTTTCTTAGCCCATTAACTTCTGTAATTACTTCTTCTATGATAACAATTTCTAATCCTCTGACCCATGAGAAATTATCATTCAAATTAAGTGTAAACTCCATTTTGATTCCCTTGTCAAACCCCTGTGATCTATCGAAGTAGATATTCCATCATGCATTGACAAAAACTTGCCACACATCTAGATTGCTGCGAACTAAGACTGTGTTTTTAGGTTCATGCCACACAGCCAGTCTACCCATCTTGTAGAGACTGTAACAACACTCTGTAACAGCAGACCATTGGAAAGAGTGGTGGGTACCAAATTTGGAAAAAAACAACATGGTGAAAAATGAGGGGTAATAACGGTAAATACGGATGGTGATTCTCTGAAAATGAAGAAAATCACGGAAAATTATGGTAAGTGCAGTTAATGAAATAGTAATTATTTCGTATGAGGTGGAAAGGACTAATCAATTTGTATCATATGCGTGTTGCGAATCCCAATACATCATTAATGATTATACATAATATGTTAAGGATCGAAGGGTGTATCATCACACGAAGTTCTAATAATGACTTTTGGAATCATCATTACACTGTTGTTTAGTTATGACGACACACCCCCCCCCCCCCCCAACTTATATCCATCCGTGGCATTAATGTGTTTTCCATGGAATATTTAATTAAATCCATAAGAGTCAAATGGAGACATACCTGGTGGCCTACCTAGAGGAAGTGACAGGTTGTAGAATGACGGTGTAGTAATGATGCGGATGGAGTAGCGGCATCTGGAGTAACAAAATTGCAAGTAGCAGCACCCAGAGTAAGAACATTAAGTAGCAGGATCACGAATAGCGACATCCAGAGTAGCAGCATCCAGAGTAACAACATCAAGTAGCAACATCACGAGTAGCAGCATCCAGAGTAACAACATCACGAGTAGCAGCATCTGGAGTAACAACATCACGAGTAGCAACATCTGGAGTAACAACATCACGAGTAGCAGCATTCGGAGTAACAACATCATGAGTAGCAGTAACCGAGTAACAACATCATGAGTATCCGCATCCAAGGAGTAACAGCATCGAGTAGCAGCAACCAAGGAGTAACAACATCATGAGTAGAAGCAACCGAGTAACAACATCATGAGTACCAGCAACCGAATAATAACATCATGAGTAACCGCATCCAAGGAGTAACAGCATCAAGTATCAACAACCAAGGAGTAACAACATCATGAGTAGTAGCATCCAAGGAGTAACATCATCGATACTTAGAAAATTTTCAAGCTCTGAAACATTACTCCTTAGTAGTAACTCCTGCAAAAAAGAAAACAAATAAATAGTAAGGATATATATATAGTGAGGATGCATAGGAAGAGTTCTCTGTGTTGATAACCTTCAAACTAGATTTCTCAGAAAGATGTTTGATGAAAGCATCCTTAGAGGCTAGATGGTGGTATAATCTCAAGCGATTTCCATTTGCTATGAAAGAATCATGTGTATCATCAATTGTAACTAGCTTGACTATTCCATTATCAAATACAGTGTCCACCTTGTAAGATCCCATCCAGCGGGTGCAAAGATTTCCCTTAAAATATTTAAAACAAGAGTCATAAAGTAATGCCCAGTCTCCCCTATGAAACACCATGTTTTTGATAAAATTATCATGCCATTTCATCCTTTGCTGCTGAATAGCAGTAGTCCTCTGGAAATCCATTGAACGGATTTCATCTAGTTCATTAAGCCGATCCAGTCGTTGTTTCTGGGTATTTGACAGATCCAAACCAACTTCAAGATTTGTTCTGAGCATACTAATTTCAAATTCTATCGGAAACAACGGGGAATTCCCATAAACCAACTCAAATGGTGAAAACCCAGTTGTGTTCCACCATATTTTTCTGTATGCCCAGAGAGCTTCAAACAACTTCTGAGCCCAATCTCGACGATGGTATGCCACAATTTTTTCAAGATATCTTCCAATGTCTTGTTTGTGCTTTCTACTTGTCCATTTTCCTGGGGGTGGTATGGAGATTTCACCCTGTGCTTGACCCCATATTTCTACATAATTTTTGCAATCATGTGTGATGTTAATTGTGCTCCTCCATCTGAAAAAATCTCCCTCGGTGTACCATAACGAGAAAAAATTTCTTCAAATAGAAAATCTGAAACCACCTATTTTTTTTCTTTCACAACAACTTTGGCTTCTACCCACTTAGTCACGTAATCACCAAAATGTGAAACTTTTGCTGGGAGGCTGGGTTGAAGGGTCCAACGAAATTGATAGCCCATTTCTCAAAAGGTTCGAGGACTACCTATGGCTGCAAATTCATTTCATCAGCTCGACCGGGCTGCCCCATGCGCTGGCAACTATCACACCTCCGGACATAATTTTGCGCATCCCAAAAGATAGAAGGCCAGTAATATCCCATTTGTAGCACCTTATGGCATGTTATTTTATCTAAAAAATGCCCCCCACAAGGGCCATCATGGGCAGCCTTCATCACTTCATAAATATCATCCTCAGATACACAGCGCTGAATCTTCTTACGGCTCCTATATAAAAGAGGTACCCTACCATGCAGGAATATCAAGCACTGTGATTAATAATTTTTCATTGTTCCTTGTATGAAAAATGATGAGGCATCTTCCCTCTAGAAATATAGTTACTAATATCTGCATACCACGGAGGGTTAGTAGAAATTGAAAAAATATGCTCATTGGGAAAACTATCTTCTATAGGTGTGCATTCATCATTGTTATCCATTCTAGACAAAAAATCAACAACTACAATCTTTTCCTGGTTTGTCTACTATTGTGATATCAAATTCTTGAATCAATAGAAACCATCTTGTAATGCGACCAGGAGTAATAGTTTTATTCATCAAATAAATTAGTGCTACATGATTAGTATGTACAAAAGTAGGATACCCGATGAGGTAGTGTCAAAAATTTTTGATAGCATAGATGACAACCATGAATTCTTTTTCAGTCACCGTGTAATTTAATTCAGCAGTAATTACATTCTCGCTGACATAGTAAACTACATACGGTGTTTTGTCTACTTGTTCTCCTCATACTTCTCCTACTGCTGTCTAAGAGGCATCAACATCTATGTGAAATGGAAATGCCCAGTCAGGTCCTCAAAGGATCATAGCTTTGGAAACCAGTCCCTTGATTTTCACGAAAGCTGCTTCACAGTCTTTTGTCCACAAAAATTCTACATCTTTTGTTAGTAATTGAAAAAGTGGATGTGTTATCTTAGCAAAGTTTTCTATAAAGCATATGTAATAACCAGCACAACTAATAAAGCTACATACCTCTATAGGTGTCTTGGGTACTGGGAAGTGCAAAATTACCTGTACTTTGGCTGGATCAACTCGAATTCCAGTAGCTGAGAGCAAATGTCTCAATACTATTCCTTCTTCCCTCATCATATGTCATTTGAATGTACTCAGAGATACATAGGTCTGCTTACATCTTTTGAGTACTTTTTCTAGACTTTCCAACCCTTCTCCAAATTATTTTCCATATGGAGTAAAATCATCCATATAGATTTCAACACTGTCATCGACTAAATCAGACAAAATTCCCAGAATTTCCCTCTGGAAGGTTGCAGGTGCATTACATAGGCCAAATGGGAGGACCCTGTATGCAAAGGTCCCCCATGGGCATGTGAAAGTTGTTTTATCTTGTTCTTCTAGGGCTATCTGGATCTGGTTATACCTGCTAAACCCATCTAGGAAGGAAAAGGAATTCTTCCCAGCCAAGGTATCCAGGACTTGGTTAATGAATGGTAAAGGGAAATGGTCTTTTTGACTTGCCTTGTTTAGCTCCATATAATCTACGCATATCTGCCATTTACCATCCTTTTGGGAAAAATAACCAGCGGAGACACCCATTAGATATCCGAGATGGGGTAAATTAAACCTACATCCAATAATTTATATAATTCTTCCTTAACAATGTTCTTTAGAGCATGATTCATTCTCCATTGGGGTTGTCTCACAGGGAAACAATATTCCTTAATTTAAATATGATAAGTATATAAATTAGCAAGGATCCCCTTCATGTCGGTATAATCCCAGGAAAAATATTCTTGATGGTTTTGAAGGACTTTTAAAAGTTTCTTTGTCTGGGATTCTGACAGATTCGGGTTGATATTGAGTGTCTTCCTTGGTTCAATTTCAATCAGAATACTATCATGGGATGAAGTTACAGGAATTTCTTCAATTTCATCTTCTATTTTGATGTTTTCTTGTGTTTCACAGCTCATAGAAGACTCTAACAATTGATGAGTTGAATTGGAAACATAAGCGAGATAATTAATAAAGTGTTAATGGCATCATCCTTAGTTTCTATTTTGAATTGAAAGGCCTGCCTAATGGAGAGGATTGGTCCAAATTCTTCATTTTCTAGTTCAGGCTCTTCTATTGGCAGAGGTTTTTGTTTGGCTAATAGTTTTTCAGATGGGTTGGGTTCCACAGGGGGGTAGAGAGTAAGGTTCTTTGTAACCGTCCCATTTGATATAATCATATGTCCAGATCAACACCCGATATAGGTGTTTGTAGTTGCGAGCCAAGGTCTTCCCAAGTTCAATGGATGACCACTAACTGAGGATCATGTCTGTAATACAAGGAGGTATACGGGATAGTGCCATGAGTCCACCGAAATAGACACATATTCCAACTTTCCTACCGGTTTAATTGTAGACCTATATGCTAATTCCAAGATAGTAGGGGTTGGCTTAATTTTTTTGAGACCTAATGAATTCATTGTTTCAGAGGTAATGATATTGATGGCAGCACGCAAATCTACCAGTAAATTTGGGATTTCAACCCCATTTATTTGTACTATTAGAATTGGGTTCCATGCGTCCCCATATTTTACAGGCGTGGTCTTTCCTAGCATGATGTTGGACAGTCTACCCATCAAATGAATGGTTAACGGATCCCTTGTTTTCTTCCCAGATTTCTTAGAGCAGTAATATTTGATATTTTTTGCATATATAGGTACATCCCTCATAGCTTGCAGCAGGGGTATTTTGACAAAAATATTTTTCAATTCCCCTAGGAAGTTAAACTATACTTGAGGGTTTTGTTTATTCAGGGTCAAAATTTCAGGATATGGTAGAGTAATCGAACGACCCTGGTTAAGAACAGGATGGGAGGTGTTTTTTTTATCATGTTTTGGTCTGGTTTATCCCTAACTGTTCTCTGTTCCAGTTCTATAACTTCACTATCAATCTGTTCTATGATAATAGGTGAAGTCAGAGCATTTACTACCCGCCCATATCGTAAGTTTATCTTGTTAAGTCCTGCAATAGAAATGCTATATGATGGAAGGTTAAGAGTGTCTATTTTTTGGACCCCTATATTATTAGTATTTAGGTTGGGCTAGATAGGAAGCTAGGGTTGAAGGGATGGGTTCCTTGGAGGTATATTAGAGGGCAACTGAAGTTGTTGTTGAGGTATATATTGGGCAAATTTCCCAGTAGGAGAGGGTCCACGCCAGTTCTGATTCCATGAAGGATTCAAACTGGTCTAGGGAGCCCATTACTGCCAAGGGGGATATTGATACTGAGACCAGATCGGTAAAAAAGGTAAAGACTAGGGACCCATATTAAAATTATTAAAATACTACGATGGGTCCTGAGGCATACCTGGATTCATAGCTAGTGGTCAAGTTTTCCATGGCTTTTTTGGTCCCATAAAGTACAGTTGATCTAATGCATTTTCTTCACTTTCCCCTTAAAAAAATGCTTTCAGTCCTGGCAAGGAAGGGAATGAGCTGGTCGCATGGGTCTGTTCACAAATTGTGCAGGATTCCACTGTGTTTAATCTGCATTCTTTCAACGGATGCTTATTTCTACACTGTGGGCAGAATATAGCCATAATATTCTCCAACTCTATTTGTTTCTGTTTCACTTGCAGAGTGTCCATCTAGGTGGATAATGTACTTAGGATATGAGTCTGTAGCTTGTCCAGTAGGTTTATGATCTCTACCTTTGTAACCCCTCCACCAGAAGTCTTTAATGACCGAATTCCTTATCCACTCCTTGCATCCCCCTGTGAACACTGAGTGCACAACTCACAGATAGTGTCGAAGTCTTCTTTAGAAATGTCCCCCTTTCCTTCTATGTTCAGAAGTTGTAGGGAATCTTCCATAAGTGCCCGGAGAAGGATGATCTTCAAAATATCTTGATCCAGGTCACTATGGCCTGATATTTTTAGTATATATTTGAATTGTTCCAGACAATCTTCCATGTTCTCATCCTATTTCTATACAAACTTAAAAATTTCCTCCTTGATGTCATGGGATTTACTGTAATCTTGGTATTTCTCTAAAAATACTTTCTTCATCGCATCCCATGAAGAAATAGCCTTTCCTCCTAAACCCATGAACCATCGCAGGGCTGTCCCTTTTAAGGTCACAGGAAATATTTTTAGCTTTTGAGCATCAACGATATAATCATAACCTCAATAGACAATGTCAAATTAAAATAGGAATGTATTGGGGTCTTCAGAAGAAAGCCCATGGAAATTAGGCAGAGTTGTTAAAGGAATGGGCTTCATTGGTGCATCCCCTATAATGTTTCCAATTGGAAAATCAATAGAAGAACTTGTAGGTGCCATGAATATCCTCCAATACTCACCCGAGATTTCAACTGGTTCTGCAAATGGTAGTTGGAGTGATTCGACTGTAGGAGGTTTCACAGCACTCCCTTGGTCTTGTGGTGAAGCGAAATCCTTCAGGAGCTCTTCTTCCCTATTGCAATTTCTAAATTCAACTGCAGGAGGTTTCACAACACTCCCTTGGTCTCGTGGTGACACAAACCCCTTCGGGGGTTCTTCTTCCCAGTTGGAATTGCTCAATTCTTCTGACCCTCTTCTTGCTATTTCTTCCCCTTTTGCTGGCAGTGGGGGTATCTCCTCCACTAGTACCTTATTTATTACTCCGTTGTCAAAATAATTTCCTCTGGTACTATGGATGGCACTGGCTTCTCAACTGACTGCCCTTCAAACTACGTCTAAACACTTACCCTGACAGCAGCATGAGAAGATGCTTTAGATTTGGCCTTTGCGATGATCTCCTAGATATACGTCTTCCTTCCTAGATCCTTTCCTTTCTTTGGGGGTCTTGCTCTGCCCCTCTTATTCATATATTTGTTCATACAATTGGTGGGAAGAATTCATTAAAATAATAGAAACACTCAGGACTCGGAGCAGGACAAGTAATTTCCTCCCGGGACGAGAGAGTAGGTTTAAAAAGAAAATCAAATAAACAAAAAGAAAATCAAAGTTCAGGACCTGAATTAGGGTGATCAAATACCCTCCCAGGATGAGAAGTTGGCCCTTTAGAAAATAATCACAAATCAGAAAAGCAGAATACTATGCTCAGGACTTGGAGCAGAGTAACAAATTCCCTCCCCAAGACGAGAGATTGGTTCTAATGAAAAAGAAAAAATAAATAAAACAAAACACTACGCTCAGGACTTAGAGCAGGGTAATGAGTTCACTCCCCAAGATGAGGGACCAGTTCTAAAAACAAATAATGGAAAAACAAAGAAAAGATAGCACTACACTCAAGACTTAAAGCAGGGTAACAAATACCCTCCCCAAGATGAGATATTAGTTCTGAAAAATAATAATAATAATAAAAAATTAATTAATTAATTAAAAATAATTAAAAATAAATAAATAAAAAGTGAGAATACATAACACTACGCTCAGGACTTGGAGTAGGGTAATAAATTCCCTCCCCAAGATGAGAGATCGACCCTTAGATCAATTTTGAATCGTGTTCTTGCACCTGTTAGCTTCCCCGACAATGCCGCAAAAATGTTGGTGTCCAGATATGAAAAACTATTCAACCCTTTTTCCACATTAATTATCAATCTGGGTGCGTTAGTTATTTCAAAACTAACACACAGTATATGCAAGATAAATAACATAACCTACTATTGAAATACATGCTTAATCAATAAAAGCAAGCAAACTACTATAACAACAATTAAAGATGGATTGCAAAATTATAAAAGTATTGACAGTAATTATAGAATCATAACGGAACAACAGTTACAATGATAAACCAAAATATGAAATCAACAAAAAGGAAAATAATGCAGCACCTGATCAAAAGAGTGGGCCCAACTCCCTGATCAGGGCTACAAAAAATTCACAGCTTGCAAACGGAACAACAAAATACTATATTCAATTGACTAAAAGCACTTCTATTACAATATCCGTTCTTTCCTCTTAACCCCTGGTTCATAGCCCTCAAGCCCTTTTTATGAAAATATTTAGGGAACCGTAATTTCCCTCTAACAACTAAATATCTACAATTATACATCTGTTACAACAACAAACTAGTCGCTGAAAGGAAACCACGAAAGGCTTGAAATAGAGTTGGGGTAAGTTGGAATCTGTTGCATTGTTGAAGCATGTTGAGATAGCGCTGAGAATTCGGAGTTGTTTCATGGCTTGCAAATGTAATACTTTGCCGAATCTGTGGAAATAAAGGAGTTAATACTTGCAAAGGTAAAATATCTATGAATATTACTTCATTAATCAAATATTTCATATAATAAAATGGGAAGGGGTTTACCTCGTGTGTTTTAGAAAAATTAATGATACAAAGAGATAGAAAGGTCGGCAAAAATGGGAGAGAAAAGTGTACATATTTGGTACCCAACAGGTTCTATTATTTCTTTCTACTACACCGTTTTTCTGAGGTGTATACATTGTGGTAAACTACATGTGTATTCCATTCTCCCTACAAAAACGTAGGAATTATTTAGAGATATATTCTCCACCTCTAATAGTTCTCAACACTTTTATCAAGTGTCCACTTTTATTCTCAACAAGAGCATGAAGTGGTAGAACTGTTCAAACACTTCACTTTTCTATTTTAGGACATAGACCCATGTCTTCCTTGTGTAATCATCTATAAATGTCAAAACATAATGACTGCCAACTAATGATGGCGTTTGCATTGGTCCACATAAATATCAATGGAAAATCTCCAAGGGTTCCTTTTCCATTATACTCTTTCTTGTTGGAAATGATTCTGTGTGTTGTTTACCCAAGATTCAACCTTCACATAGGTTGTCTAGTTTCTCTATGAGTGGTAATCCCTTTACCATGCCTTTTCTATGCAACAAGTTCAAATCTCCGAAATTGAGGTGTCCAAATATCAAATTCCATAACCAATTTTCATCTTTCACTTCTTCTTCAAATATTTCTTGTGTGATAGATGCTACAACACCTCCTTCCTTCAATTATGGTATGATCTTGAGAGGAAACGTTCTACTTCTTGTCAGATGCAAATTTTCAATGACCTGTCTACTTGGAATTCTATCCATATTTATGCACACATCATTCTTAAAAAACACATTGTAGCCCTTATTCATTAGTTGTCCAATGCTTAGAAGGTTATATTTCAGGCGAGGGACATAATAGACATCTGGCACAAACTTCTTCTCTCCCTTCTTTGTCATTATGTTTACTCTTCCTTTCCCCATGACAAAGACCTCGCTATCAGTCCACGTTGTCGCTTTTGATTTTACACTCTCATCTAGATTAGCAAACATTGCTATGTTTCCAATCATATGGTTACTACACTCTGAATCTAAGAACCATACATCTTCTTGTTTTTCTTGTGCTATATTACGAGTTAAAAGCACATTTCCTTGGTTTTGATTTTCTTTTGTAAAATTTACACTAGGTTTATTACCCATGTCATTTTGCTTCTTTCTACATTCATTTTCATAAAGACCATATTTTTTGCAATAATGACATTGGACTTGAGATTTATCATACCTATTTTCTTGTGCTTGATTCTATCTTGAGCCTTGGCTTGGATTTTGATTGCTGTCCCTTCCACTTATGCTTGCAGGGTTGCTTCTTCCACCTTTGTGTGGGCGTCTTCCTCTTCCTCAGTAGTTTGATCTTCCTCGACCTCTACCTTGACCAAAAGACATTTGTGTCTTAAATTAATGCTCCAATGAGAATTTTTTTGCTATGTTCAGTGTTTTCTCATGAGACATTAGTGATGCATGAAGCTCATCCACTAAAAACTGCGAGATATCATTTGTCTCTTCTCTGGCCACTACTATGGCATCAAACCTTGATGGTAGACTTCTTAAGACTTTCTCCACTATTCTTCTTTCTTTAAGCGTCTCTCCATGAGACCTGATTTGGGTAATGAACCCAATCACATGTGTGAAGAATGAATCTATGTTATCAGAGTCTTTCATACAAAGAGTTTCAAAATCTCTTCTGAGCATTTGAATTTTTGTTGTCTAGAGGCTATCCCATGCCTCCTTAGACATTGTTGCCACTACAATATTTCAGAAAATACTGTCATGTACTGCTTGGAAAATATACAAGAGGGCTTTGGAGTCCTTCCTCTTATTTTCTCTCAACAAATCTCTTTGTGCTTCTGTTAAAGCATTATATGTTGCTGCATCTGCTGGTTCTTGGAAACCATTTTTCACCAGCTCCCAAATATCTTGTGACGATAACATGGCCTTCATTGTAATAACTCAATAATCATAATTCCTCCCATTGAACTATGGTAGCTGGGGATTTGTCAGGCTTGTGCTTGCTTCTGCTATCTTGACTAGGTAAAAAAACCTTCTCACACGTGGAGAATCAGCTTCTCAAAAAAAAAAATTCAACTTCTTCAATAAAGAGAGCTCATTCTTTAACTGAGAGCCTAGACCTACTCCGATACCATATTGGAATATCGAATAAACAAACAAAGAGGATTTTGTTACCCCTTTTAACACAGAGAATGCACAAATATGTTGAAATAACAAAATTCACAGACAGAGAGCGAGACACAGAAGAGGAACAAACTTCTTTTATCATTCCATCACACTGAATCATATGAAATTACATAGCTTCATACAAATTTCCGAAGCCTGAAACTTTAATGCTAAATTAATGTTGGATTGGATGTTCAAACAACAAAATCGTCCTCCGCTCTGATTTTTCTATACACACTAAACAACGTTCAACACACAAAAGGGTAGACTTGAAATTTTATGTGATTCGGTTCAGGAAACACATCGCGTTTGGTGCTCCATCGCACAACGATGAACTTAACATTTAACATATTTGCAAACACGAGAAAAATTAAAATTTTCGATATGCGATGTGACATGGCACATCGCATTGCACCAAAAATTGTTTAACTTGTGGTCACTATCTGTAAACCTCTTGACCTTGCGATGCACGGTATGCACTATCCTCCTAAGCTTGATGCATGCCCCTTTTCGATCGCATCGCAAACAAAATATGATAACTTGCGAGCGACTTAAAGAGGTTAAAACATAAAATGTGCGAAGTGCGAGCTGCAGGTGGCATAAAAGGTAAGTGGAGAGAGTTGTGAAGTGTGGTGAGGTATGTGGGTCCCACCAGATCACATCGGCGGAGATTTAACATTTGGTGAATGCTTAAGTTTAAAACATAAATCTTACAATGTGCGGGCGGCGATGCAAAAAATCTTGGTAAGTGCGAAATGCATAAGACAAAGGAAATGGGCAGAATACAAAGGTTTTCTCGACAGTTGCAAATGTAGTAAGGTAGGTGGTGGGTCCCACCGATATCGCATTGGTGGGGAAATAACTTATGGTGAAGGCTTAAGAGGTCAAAAATAAAAGTTGCGGGTGCGAAAACTCATGGAAAACTCATGTTTGACTATTTTGGCAAGTACGCTTAATACCTGGAACTTTGAATTTCAATAAAATCCTATGGGAGCTAGTAATTACTTTTTTCAAACAATTTTAAATGTAATTTATGTTTGTAGTTGACTTACTGTGTGTGAAAGAGTTGTTGCCACCATATCTGGACCCTAATCTTTAGGAATCAGACATAATAACAAGCATTAGCTTTGCTTCTGGGGGAACTGGTTTAGATAACCTAACCAGTGAATTACTGGTATCAAACTTATTAATTAATATGTAATCATTTAATTTAGGTAGATCTCAGATTTGAGAGAATATCTTGGAATTTGACAGTCAGGAGAGAATTACGATTAGGGTTCTAAGAATCAACTATAATTATTTTCTTTATAGTTAAATTTTGAAATATTTTAAAAATATACAATCAGGCTAAAAATACCCATACCTAATATTAATCTGTTCATCCTATACACTATTTTCGTCTTCCAATTTCAAAAGTTAGTGAGAGGCCTAATGGCTCTTCCTATTTTCATCTTCCAATTTCCAAATTTAGTGAGAGGGTTAATGGATTTTCCAATTTCCAAAGTTAGGCAGATAGCTAATGGCTAGTGGCTATAGTGGATGTGTAGCGAGTTATACTTGTATGGAAAGAAATCAATTACTTCAAAGAATATAAAGCAAGATTGATAAAGTTGGTGGGAGATGAATGAGCCAACAAGATTTTGAGTGAGGCAATATTTTTCTTCGTCATTGGCACAAACGACTTCATTTTCAACTACTTCACATTTCCATTTCGTTCCCTTACTATACTATTTCATAGTACACGGTTTTTTTGTTGCAAACATACGTGTCTTAGGCACGAGAACAATAAGTTTCTATCTACAGATTTTAGGTCTGATCGCTATGCCTAAAGAGATTTGCATTGATTCTTACTAATCATATATTTGTTTTGACAGGATCTATATAGTCTGAACTCACGCAGAATTGTGTTGATTAATGTTCCTCCTTTGGGATGTCTACCTCTAGAGAGATCATTGCATTTCGTTGAGAGTAAAGTTTTAGAAATTTTAAAGATAGAGGGATTAAAATGCTTTTCCCTCAACACACGGACTTCACACAGAGTTGCGGAAATTAATTTAACCAAGACAACACATTTACTGAATTTTACTCATAGTTGCGGAATTAACTTAATCCATACCATACAGTTGCGGAAATTAAATCATATGAATCCTCTTTTCAATACAAAGTGGCGGAGATCAAAATCGCAACTATGGAGAGGAGAAAATATTCTCAACTAATTTTACTCACGGTGAAATAGAGTAAAACAGAGTATTGCAGTAAAACAAATACATGAAAATTTCAAAACTAAATTGCAACTAACCAAACTTTATATTAAAACTTCAACACATGAAATACATCATCATATGGAGGTTGTGGCTCTTTCACAAGTAAAACAAGGCTTATTACTTGAATTTACATTCACCAGGGTTGCGGAGTAACGCACAATAAAAATTGTTTTCACGCACCCACCAAAATTCGCTCCGTGATTTTATCCACTTGTCTTTCCAGACTTACATTCGCCACATTACACAAAATTCTCTATATTTTTCTCACTCTTACCTTACTTGTAAAATATAAACACATATATATCTAAGACATTTAATTCATGACAAACTAAATTTAATACAAAGCATGGGCGGACATCATTTACTGGACATTACATAACTTGCGTGAACTAAACATAACTTGCGGATTAAATATTTTCCCATGATAATTTAATAACCATGTATTAACTTCTATTTTAATTTGATTTATTTAATCTGTTTCGAAATGGGTAATTTTCCTTTTCTCAGAACTTGTCCTTCGCTGCACACGCAATCTACAAACTGCAAAACATTAACTCAGGTATGGTTGCTGTCAGTTAATTTACCATGATGGTTGAGATTAATTTCCAACACTCCCCCTTATTCACAACTATCGCCATTGACCATTCCCAAACAATATCTGAGATAAAGAAAATTTTCACATGCCAATGGCTTTGTGAAGATGTCTGCAAATTGTTCTTCTGACCTGCCATGCTACAACACAATCTCACTGCTGCTAACCAATTCTCTAATGAAATGATATTTGGAATCAATATGATTTGTTATTTTGTGAAAGACAGAATTATTTTATAGTGCAATTGTTGAACTTTTATCACAGAAAATAGTGGTTTCTCCATCTTGTTCATGACATAAATCCCGCAACATCCTTCTCATCCAAACTGCTTATAACATTCCAAATTTTTCCTTCAATAAATTGGAATATTAAATTTTTTTAATTTCACTTATGAGTTGAATAATTGGGTGAGGAGGCCCATGCATAATAAAAACATGGATAAAATCCCTCGTAGTATGAAGGGGGATCATCAGTAGAACTAGATTTCACACCCTCATGTGTGAAAGGAGACATTTGCAAGAAGGCTAGGTCAAGTTTGACCAAGTCAAACAACGTTGCCTAAGAGGGTGTAGCTTGCTTGGGAAGATAGCGCAGAGAAAGAGGAGGGGAGTTTCCTTGATGAAGGAAACCCTAAAGAGTGGGACCCATGGAGAGGGAGCTCTCATTGTTTAAAAGGAGGGCAAGGTAGCCATTGTTTCTCATGCATATGATTATTGATTTCTTGTCTGCTTAGACTATTTGTAGTCTCTAGATGTTTAGCTAAGTTGTTGTGCTTCTTAGCACAAGGATTTCCTGTTTAGGAATCCTTCTCCTTTCTTGAGAAGCCTCTTGAAGGAGTTGTGCTGATTTGCCTCACATCTAGGCTTGATGCCAAGCATCCTCCTCCAGTACAACGTTATTTCTGCAGTAGAATAATGTTGTGTTGTAGGGTGTTGCAATGAGGGATTACAACACCTCTTCCATCACTTGTTTTTCAGAGGAGGAGTCTCTCTTTCCTTTGGGAGATCAGTTTGTAAGCCATTGAAGCTTATTGCAGATCTTGGAATTGGGCCAACTCATTATCTTGCCGCTACCACATAGTTTGATTCAGTAACTACATTATTTTCATTAAGTATTTGCTTTGGGGTTTTGCATTGTTGATTGGAGGGAAAGATCTTCAGTGATAGGATCAGCCTTTCACCTGAGAGATTCAATGGATGAGATTCAGCCATCAGTTGCATCATCTTCAGCTATCTCGATCCATTTCCAGTTTCTAAGTTGCAGCTGCTACTCAACAACTCCGGCATTTTTTCCATTTTGTATATTTCAGCCAATCCTTCTAAGGATTGATGTATTATTATTTTACAGGGGTTTAGAGATTGCTCCCCCATTTATTTGATCCATATATTTCTATATCCATGTATTGATATCATTTTTTAGCAGTTATCCATAATAAACTACGCTGTCTTAGCCAAGGGTTTCATATATGTAGCAGTATTCTTCATTTCCTTGTACATGTGTTGTTAAGGCTTGCATTGCCTTGCTTGAGTGACTCTTTCCTCAAGGAATTGTACTATTTTTCTGCTATATTACACATTTGTTAGCTATTTACATATTCATGTACTCAAGCTCATTAAAATAACGTTGTTGCTGCATTATAAGTTCTTGCATTTGTTGCAGTCCCTTCATCGGGCATTTTCTGAGGACAACTAGGTGTGGGAGACCTGTTTAACCCACCTAGAGGGATTTCTTTGGAGCCTCCTCTTGTATTTCAGCCTTAGATAATCTGATATAAGGGATCTAGGTCCTAGTTTCAAATCCTATAGCAGCCATTCTTGGAAAATGCGTTATCCAGTCATGCCTTGCTAGCAGCTCCCATTTTGGGATATTACAGTGGTATCAAAGCAACTTTCTTGGCTCAGCCTGTGAGTCTCAGCCCAAGAAGATCAAAATGACGAAGAAGATGAGAATAATCTCATCAGTGTTTAGATCCATAGATAACCTCTCCAAGGAGATCACGAAGATGGAAGAAGAAGAAGAGGAAGGACCATGCACTTCCTATTCTCATCAAGGAGAAGACAATGAGCATGAAATATACTCGGATCATTTGATTCTAAGTATGTACCTTGCCGAGTACAAATTTCAACCTAGAGCCTTCAAGGAGACTCTAGATTTTCCACATTTCATCCAGTTCAAGGAAGAGAAGAGGCCCTGCAGAAGAAGAGAAATCAAAGGCAATATATTTCTGTTGTCTACCTTTGATGGGTTATCTACAACAAGAGCTTGGGTGAGGAAGCTGGAAGCCTTTTTCCTGCTACATCCTGTAGTGGAGGAAGAAGCTGTTGAGATCTCAGCGCTGCACTTGGAGGGTGGAGCCTATGTTTGGTGGTTCAACCACTTGAGCAATGCAAGGGTGAAAGCTCTTGCAAAGTTCACTCAAAGGTTACTCAAAACTTTTGATGGAGAAGAAACAAAGGAAAGGAAGCTCACACCACCACTTGAGGAGCCTTATAATAACGTTGTCACACTCATAGAGGAGTAGCCAAATGCAGCAACAGTTGGGGGAGCCAACACATTGGAGGAAGGAACTCTTGCAGCCCTACAAGAGATTCCAAAATCTCATCAAGGTATGAAAAGATTTCCACAATCTATTGTTGTAGCAAATTCTTTTGATAATCGTGGAGATTTGCTTTTACATGACCAAGGGTCAAATCCTATTGCTGATCTAGAGCAGCTTGGTTGCACTGCATTGTGCAACATGGAAATATTCATGGGAGAAATAAACCATCATCCTCATGAGCCATTGTTGGATTGTACATCACACTTGAGGTTGGGGTTTGAAGACTTGATGGAGGATAGTAGACATCTTGAAGTGAGAAACCCTTTCTCCTTTCTAGATGACCCTTTCTCAATGAGCTCCTCTCAGCTCAAAGAGAAACTTCTACTTTTAGCATATCCAAGACCTCATTGGTTTTGGAGGACTATTGTTGACAGGGAGGTCTCATGGAGATATCTCATTAGAGGCGCACTTCAACACATCATGGAGTGCAAGGATTTTCTTCCTTTCTCACAAGAGTAGATAGAAGAAGGTGGACATCTTAGGATAGATAATATCTCTCATGCTTGTGTTGGACATTCCTTAATCCATACACATCATGATGGGAGGTTTTTTCCTACCACCTATTTGGGTCCTTATAGGATCAAATTTATCCTTGATAATATTGCATTTCAAAATCCCATGAAATGTGAAGATAGAGAATTGATTTGGAAGAATGGTAGCCCTCATGAGAGGAGTACCAAGGGGAAGAGAAGAAAAAGACATCCACAAGTGATTAAGTGGATGTGGTTGATGAGCAAGGAGCCAAGAGGCTACTTGCAAATATATGACACTGGGCAGGAGGAGGCTTGGCTGCGCTGGCTCCTTTTGAAGAAGTTTGACCATCACTTGGCATGTCCTCTTCCTGGGAGGATGGGGATGGAGAAGAGGTGGCAGGGTGCTTGCATCATTGGGTAGCAAGGAGTATGGATGCATGGTGTTGATGTGACATTCATATCATTCACTGTGACTTCATCACATGAGTTGTATGATGGGGGCATAAGGAGGCAACAAGCAGTTTGGTTGCTTATGTTGTACTTGAGAGAGAAAGGGAAAATTTTCTCTCACCTATTGTGTGATGTTTCTGGAGTAGAAGAGAGCACTCTCATGGTGCAAAGGAGCTACTCCTTGACCTTGGATGATTTGGAAGCACAACCATCTTGGGAGGTATTCCATATTTGCAGCAGCATTACTAGAGGAGTCTTTGACAAGGAGCATGTCGAAGAACAGAGCTTTGTATTGACAGGAGCGTATTTGCATGAGCTCACAACGCTGTCACTTTGGAGGAGAAACTTATGGATGGAGTGTCCCCAGGATCACTTCACATTGGATGCACTTGGTGAACAAGGAGGAGGTGAGGATGATAGAGCACTAGATGGAGACATCTATCACTATGGCATATTCTTCTTGACTTGGACTTCCAAGCATGAGAAGGATGATCTTCTTACATCACATGGTTCACTCCTCTTCATAGCATGCCAGAACACTATGGAGGACTTACTCATAGTTCCATGTACCATCTTACTTCTGTCATATGGTAAGAAATTTGTTTTTATAATTACTGATTTGCATACTCTTACCATTACCATGCAGTGCATTGCTCCACAAGAGGGCAAGCTTCTCACATTGCTCCATGATCAATGTTGGGCCAATCTATATGATGGAGCCAACCATATTTTATGTGGCCTTGGGAAAAAGTTTTATCATCACATGTATGTTCAGTTGTTGCACCCAAACATTTACCATATGATGACATACATGATTAACTATGTAACAAGAAACTTTTTGCCTTGTACTTTCGTGAAGCAGCAGTTTGGAAAACCGTGCTGTACATACTTGGGAGACTGTTGGTATCTTCAAGCGCCACATGAAGCCATTAGTATTTCCTTCATTCTTGCACCAATGATGTCTTCATTTTTTGATGATGTATCTATTCTTGTTGTGAGCATGATTGGGAGATTGAGACATGAGATGAATGTGTTCTTGATGGGAGAGAATTCCCATATTTTCTACACTACATGTTTTAAGGGGAGCATGGGAGGAGATATGGCCACCAAAACCACCTATTTGTTTTCTTTTGGGGTGGGCCATGAGTTTGATAGCCATCCATTGTATAGCCATGGGCAATTATTTGGTCATGTATTGTTGAAACATTCAACCATTTACTATTCATTAGTAAATGTGATGATTCTTGCAGGTTACTTGCCATACTATTTTCTAAAGATGCAGTGGATGAGACTACGCTGTGTCCTCTTGAGATACTGTTTGTATCATGCATCATCATGTAAAAATTGCATAAAAATTCTCACTGGGATACTCTATGATGACCATGTCCTATTCATCATGGATGGATTGTTTTGGGCCAGCTTGTTCTTCATTGTTGAAGGAGAGATCCTTGGAGTATTGTTCCTCATTTTTCCACTTAAGGGCAATAATTTTGCAGTCCATGATCAACAAATACTCTACACTCATCATGAGTGGAGGGAAGGGCAACATGGGGTAGGCTATGATGCTTACCATATTCATATTTTTAGGCCACCTTCATTTCTGGAGCTTGAGGTGGAGGGATATTGCCATGAGTTGCCGTGTTGGGAGGTGACTCATTTTGTTTGGATGATTGCTTGGGGATGGAGGATCCATTTGGGTAAGATGTTTTCCCAACACTTTTCATTCTCCATACCTTGGGAGCAACTTCTCAGTTCTATCCTTGCAGTTTCTTGAGGACAAGCAACATTTGGGAGGGGGGGACTGTAATACTCCAAATTTTTCCTTCAATAAATTGGAATCTTAAATTTTTTAATTTCAATTATGAGTTGAATAATTGGGTGAGGAGGCCCATGCATAATAAAAACATGGATAAAATACCTCATAGTATGAAAGGGGATCATCAGTAGAACTAGATTTCACACCCTCATGTGTGAAAGGAGACATTTGCAAGAAAGCTAGGTCAAGTTTGACCAAGTCAAACAGCGTTGCCTAAGAGGGTGTAGCTTGCTTGGGAAGACAGCGCAGAGAAAGAGGAGGGAAGTTTTCTTGATGAAGGAAACCCTAAAGAGTGGGACACATGGAGAGGGAGCTCTCATTGTTTAGAAGGAGGGCAAGGCAACCATTGTTTCTCATGCATATGATTATTGATTTCTTGTCTGCTTAGACTATTTACAGTCTCTAGTTGTTTAGTTGAGTTGTTGTGCTGCTTAGCACAAGGATTTCCTGTTTAGGAATCCTTCTCCTTTCTTGAAAAGCCTCTTGAAGGAGTTGTATTGATTTTCCTCACATCCAGGCTTGAGGCCAAGCATCCTCCTCCAGTACAGCTTTATTTCTGCACTAGAATAATGTTGTGTTGTAGGGTGTTGTAGTGAGGGATTACAACACCTCTTCCATCACTTGTTTTTTAGAGGAGGAGTCTCTCTTTCCTTTGGGAGATTAGTTTGGAAGAAATTGGAGCTTATTGCAGATCTTGGCATTGGGCCAACTCATTAGGGGAATTTTGAGGTCTAAAATGGGCCTCCTAAGGAAATTATAAAATAATAGTGGAAAAAATCAAATAAGATTTGATGACATCATCAAATTTTAGAGGGAAAAATGAAAAAACTACTTTTTCAACTCATATTTTCAACTTATCTCCCAAATTTTTACTCAAATTTCGAGCAGGAGCACTCATTGGATGCGAAATTTAATTCCCCATCCAAGGAGTACCCATGTTGCATACTTTCGATGGGTCCTACTACACGAAAAATGAGAAATACATAAAAAAACGTGATTACAATCATGTTTTTTATGTATTTCTCATTTTTCGTGTAGAAGAGTTCATCGAAAGTATGCAACATGGGTACTCCTTGGATGAGGAATTAAATTCCGCATCCAACGAGTACTCCCGCTCGAAATTTGAGTAAAAATTTTGGGAGATAAGTTTAAAATACGAGTTGAAAAGTAGTTTTATTATTTTATTATTTTTTAATATTTTTACTTTTTTACTCCAAAAATGGTGAATCATCCATTATGGATGACATCATCATCTTGAATCCTATTGGTTGTTATAAATTTTATTTTTGTTGTACATTTTTCTTATGAGGCCCATTTTAGACCTCAAAATTCCCCTAATGCATTCTCTTGCCCCTAAAGCGTAGTTTTCTTCAGTAACTACATTATTTTCATTGAGAACTTTGCTGTGGGGTTTTGCATTGTTGATTGGAGGGCAAGATCTTCAGTGATAGGATCAGCCTTTCACTTGAGAGATCTATTGGATGAGATTCATCCATTAGTTGCAGCATATTTAGCTATCTCCATCCATTTCCAGTTTTTGAGTTGTAGCTGCTACCCAGCAACTCTGACATTTTTTCCATTTTATATATTTCAGCCAATCCTTCTAAGGATTGATGTATTATTGTTTTACAGGGGTTTAGAGCTTGCTCCCCCATTTATTTGAGCCATACATTTCTATATATATGTATTGATATCATTTTTCAGCAACTATCCATAATAAACTACGTTGTCTTAGCTAGGGGTTTCATATATGTAGCAGTATTCTTCATTTCCTTGTACATGTGTTGTTAAGGCTTCCGTTTCCTTGCTTGAGTGACCCTTCCTCAAGGAATTGTGTTATTTTTCTACTATATTCTTGTTGGGGCCCTTGTTTTTGTTTAAGTTTTGAATTTTGAACTTGGACTCTTTTTGAGTTGCGGAGGGAATACACATAGCTAACGCGACCGCACCGCGCGACCAGGAGTAGCGGAGCTACCAGGTGGCGTGGAAAGCGATTGATAGCCCAGGTAAACAGAGATAAGTACGGATGAAAGAAATACAGCGAGAAAACGAAGGAACATCAGGCCAGAGAAACCAGGAAAAAGCCCCGGAGTGAAGACACGGACAAGCGCGGTCGCAGACGAGCGGGTGAATAAAAGGCGATCACCCGGCTGAAGAAGGAGGTTGGTTGATTGGTTATTGTTGAGGGTTGAATGGATGCGCAGAGCAGCCGCAGAAGGATCAGACCTGTTCTTTCTATGGGTTCCTACTTTCTATGTTCTTCCTTTCTGTTCTCAAACCCATCTGTATCTGACTTGTGAGTTATCGGAGAAGAAAGCTATGTAACCATGTATTCGGCCAGAAGAATAATATAAGGAAGTATTGCTGTCTTAATATGTTGTTCATGCGTTCTGATGTGTTCACACTGCTTTAAAAATTTTAAGTTGCGACTGTCTGAATACTTGATTAGTGAGCATGCATGTGTAACTTGGTATATGTGATAGATGCACTTTCTTTCTTTGGTTGCGGGTTTATTCCTTACCAGTGATCTCATCCCCTTATGCATGTGGTCGCGGCACGCCTCGGGTGAGACGCACTTCTCTCCTAGAGCAGGGTGAAAATGCCGGCGTGTTCCTAGACTACTCCGGACCCCTTGTTGGCCACAACTCTTGAACCTGGGTCTTGCCCGCGAGACCTGACTTTTCGCCAAAAAATGGTTGGGTTGCGGTGTGCTGTGTTCGGGGGGATGCAGATCATGGTCTCGAGATTTTGAAGGAGAAATACGGCGATGGTGGGATGATCATCTTGACCATTTATTACTCGGCAAGGCGGGCCGATCCAAAAAAAGGAGGGCGGCGATGGGGAAGAAACGTTCTGCAGGCGACTCGGCCCTACAGTGATACGCTGCGAAATTTACACCGGGGAAAGGTTCCCACGGATCTTCTGGCCCGGATTTGCGGAGGTTACGACGACGGCCCCACCCCAGAGGCCCAACGGGAGAAGATCACGTAAACGGTGAAGCACGAAGACCTGGTCGCACTGCATCGGGTAGACACTGAACTCACCCGTGCAGTGGATTTTTGGGTAAGGACCACGTTGGAAGGATACGCTGTGGAGTTTGATGCTGAGTGTTACCAATCCTTCTCGAAGGCTGAGGCTGTTTTTCACTCAGGACTAAGGGGGAAGCTGTTGAAGGAGATTCCGCTGTGGATCAAAGCCCTGATGGTGGACGAAGGGTTGATGGAATTCTGCAAACCAAGCATGGAAGCGTAAACCACCCGTACTGGGGGAAGGGTTGAGGGGACCGATGCTGTGTAGACGGTGAGAGTGGGGAGCGGGGGATGGAAGTTGAAGCCGCATGCAAGTTGCGGGAGTCACGTGCACATCGGCGGGCACAGATCGCCGATAGGTGGCGAAGAAGGGTAATGAGAGATTTGAAGAGAAGGGAAATCGAGAGGAAAAATCAGAAGGAGGCGCCTCAGAAGACAAGAACCATGGATTTGGATACCCGGACGGGGGACGGGACAATATCGGACGTACAGTGGGTGCATGGGAGCCCAGCGACGCGAGAAAGAGCAGTAATGACTAGCAAGGATAATGGAAAGATGCAACCCGAAGAAAGTTCCGATGACGAATGGCACGACGTGATGCAGCAGATGTTCCAGGATCAGACGGCACCCACCCCTCCAGGCAGCCCTACGTCCCACCTTCCGCATGGCCAGGATCCCGACCTTCCCCTGGTACTTTATCAACCTTTAAGAAATATTTTTATTCATTTACAAGCATTCAGTCAGTCATCTAGTAGTTCAGCGGCGTCAGTAACGCCCGGTAGCAGCAACGTTACTAGTAGTAGTATTTTCCCTAGTGGGACCGTTACGCAACCAGGACCTGGAGGTTTTATCCTGGTTAATTCTCCGCAAGCATACATGGCTGGATCTTTCACCCGGTACCCAGAGTTCTCTGGCCGGGGCAACGACGACGTAGAACAACATTGGTATCTATGCGAAGCCATCTGGAGGGCTCGCCAGACGCCTGATGCAGGGAAGTTAATAGAGTTCCAAACCACGCTCAGAGAGAGAGCTCTGCGTTGGTTCATCAAGTGGTCCGAGGCGCACCCTAACCCTGTAATCACGGACGTGAAGCGGGATTTTTTCCGTGAATTCAAGCTTCCCCAGACAGACCAGCAGGGCCTGTCAGAGCTGTGGGAAATTAAGCAGAAGGAAGGAGAAACCGCGTGGGAGTTGATGCGGCGATTTAAAGACGCGATCGGGAAACGCAGTTATCCGATCGATCCAAACCACCAGAGGGACTGGTTCATCAAGGCTCTGCTCCCCTTGACACGAACCCCTCTCACGCAGCAGAAGATTGATAATCTGCAGGACGCTTTGGAGCAGGCCATGAAGATTGAAGCCATGGAGGGATACCCCCAGGAATACAGGGGGGGGATGGCCCCGCAAGACCCTTCTCTGATAGGGTTGCAACATCAAATCGCCAGCTTGACCGAAAAGCTCAAGGAAATTCAGCCAGTGAGACCAACGCGACCGAATGTTTGGTGTACTCATTGCCTGGTTGAGGGACACGTCGCAACCGAATGTCCTCGGTTGCGCGGCGCAGGATTTGGGCCCTCAGTTGCAGCAATTCAGGGGGGTCCACCACCAGGGGGTGGCGCGGCGATGAACCCGCAGGGAGTCTACCAGCTGCAACAAACCTTTGCGGGGTTCCCACCGCAACCGGGTTCCTCCACCACAGAGTACTGCGAGATCTGTCGAACGCTGGGGCATCCACCTCGGATGTGCCCAATCCTACAGAAGTACTCCACGGTACCGAATAACGTGTATTTCGAATTCTGTGTGTCTACGACTCACACCACTGAGCAGTGCAGGGCGCTTGACGCCCTTGCGGATCGATTGGATCGACCCTCGTATAGGGTGAACGAGGCTACCAGGGGAAGAGGTGGCGGCATGCGGGGAGGCGGAACGGGAGGACGTGGTCCGGTAAAGTGCTACAACTGTGACCAGGAGGGTCATGTGGCTCGAGAATGTCCCCTTCCGCAACGACCCTGGTGTTCCCAGTGTCGGGTCAACGCCCATGCTACAGAAGACTGTCCGGAGCTCATCAAGAAGTGGGAAGAACGGGTGCGGTAGAGAGGAGCGAATCTGGTAAACTCAGAACCGCGCAGCATCGCAACCCCCGACATGCAGAACGTTGCGATAGTAACCCGAGGCGGAAAGAAGACTGGAGAGGATGCCCACGAGAAGGAGCCAACACGAGTGGTGCGGCCGGCATCCCCAAAGAATTTGATCAGGCCCGAGGTCCAGAGGAAGTACTTTCAGGAGGCGGTTGAGGCATTCGCCCAGTTGAGGAAAGAGGGAGGGCTGGAGGAGCCCCGGCGGCCGGAAACTGGTGTTCAGAACGCCGCAGATGCTGTGATCGAGGATTGGCTCCGACTATTTCTCAGGATTGTCAATGACGCTGAGCTGCGGCAGCAGCTCAAGCATGTGTTAGACGGAGCGCTGCAGGGGCGCGCAGAACCCAAAAATCTGGGGGACGCTAGGCCTCAATACGTGCAACGTGTCAAGCGGAACAAGCAACGAACAGGGAAAGAATTCCGGCTTAACACGCAGGTCGCAGGATTCCAAATCAGTGACACCATGTTGGACTTGGGATCCGATGTCAATATTTTGCCGTGCAAAACATGGGAGGCTCTTGGAAAGCCACGGCTCGCCTATTCCCCAATCCAACTCAGGATGGCGAACCAGTACTGTATTTTGCCAATTGGCCGACTCGAGGGTGTCGAGGTCGACGTTGCGGGGGTGAAGACATACACTGACTTTGAGGTTATTGATATCATGGGCGACAAGGACCCCTATCCTGCTTTACTTGGCATTGATTGGGCTTTTGAGAATTACGCAATCATCGACCTCAAGAAGGAGCTGATGATTTTTGAGGATGGGGAGGTAAGGGTCACTCAGCCTCTCGACCCGTATCAGGGTCCGCAATATACAGAACCGGTGGACAGTCGGGAGGATGCTCAGATGATGGATCATCTCTATCAGATGACTGCAGGGAAGCGGGACGATTACATCAACCCGACCGCAACAGGGTCTATCAGTTGGCGGAGTGTGCAGAGCTCGGAGCTCGGATCCGAGCTTGCGTGGGAAGACTGGCAGCAAGGGGGATATGAGACCACCACGCGGAGATGTGCCTCCATCGCTCAGGTCCGGTGGGTAGGGACTGAGATCCGCGGATACCCCACATTATCAAATATGCAAGCAGTGAATACTTTTATTGCCAAGGTGGAAGACCGGGTTCCAGAGGAAAGCCGAATACCACTCTTGGACGTGGCCTTGAAGTCAACTTCGGGACGATGGTGGAACAATCATCGCAATACTCTGTTGCGATGGGAGCGTGTGGCGGATGCTCTAAGGGCACATTTCAAAGAAGATGAAGGGCCTTGTATTACCCTTAAACATCATGGAGCTTCCGACCCGCGACAGCATTTGCGGGCATGCGAGGAACAGTGGCGTAGCGCAAGGTATCCTGAGGAGTTGTGGGTCCACAGGTTTGTCCACTCACTGGGTACAATTCCCCAGGCCTGGTATCTGGAGGAAGAGCGGAAACGGGGAACCCGCTCCTGGCAAGTAGTTGCGGAAAAGTTCTTCCAGAGCTTCTCGTTCGAAGGGGAGACGGCGCAGGAATCCCAGGCCCTACAAGCCGTCAAGGAGGTTCTGTTTTTTTGCCATCCTGAGCCCGATGAGGGCCCGGTGGCGTCACGCTCCGGGGTCAAGCGCGAAATGGTTTTCCAACGGATTGACGGTGAGCCGGAGGATGATAGTTTGGAGGACCTTAGGCATCTCTATTTTGAGGAAAAGGAGGGCGAGCGGAGCGTCCGTGATGAGCCGACGACAGAAGGAGTCCATTTGCAGCCCCTCAAGACCAAGAAGCTGAACATTGGAACGGAGGAGAAACCTAAGCTGGCAACGGTGGGAGATTACTGGGACGAGGAGACGACAAGAGAAATTTTCAGCCTCCTCCGGGAGTACGAAGATTTATTTCCGTCATCAGTTGTGGATCTGAAAGGGATCAAGGGGGATCTGGGCGAGATGCGCATCACACTGAAACCGGGAGCCAGGCCGGTGAAGCACCGACCCTACCGGTTGAATCCACGTATCAAAGAGAAGGTCAAGATGGAGATCGACAAGATGCTGGCTGCGGGTCTCATCTTTCCAGTAGAAGAAGCCGAGTGGGTAAGTCCCATTGTCATCCAGAACAAGAAGGACAAAGCGGAAATCCGTGTCTGCGTAGATTATCGGAGTTTGAATAATGCTTGTATTCACGATCCGTTTCCCACTCCCTTTAGCGACGAAGTTCTAGATCATGTCGCGGGAAACGAAGCTTATTCCTTCACTGATGGGTTTTCAGGCTACCATCAGGTGCGCATCGCCGAGGAAGACAAGGCGAAGACAACATTCACAACTGAGTGGGGATCATTCGCATACCACGTTATGCCGTTTGGTCTGAAGAACGCACCAGCTGTGTTTTCCCGGATTGTCATTGCTGCCTTCCGGGAGTACATTCATAAGTTCTTGGAAGTCTATATGGATGACTGGACTGTTTACAGCCTGCTGAAGAAACACGCCTCCCTGTTGCGTGTTATGTTCGACCGGTGCCGCCAGCTGCAGATTTCCTTGAACTTGAAGAAATGTATTTTTGCAGTACCATTCGGCACACTCTTGGGTCACGTGGTGTGTAAGCAAGGGGTCTGCGTTGATCCCGCCAAGGTCGCGGTTATTGTCCACATGGAGGCCCCCAAGAACGTGAAGCAGTTGCGGGCACTTCTCGGGCACACAGGATACTACAGGCGGTTTATCCGCAACTACGCCAAAATCACTGCCCCTCTGGAGAAACTGTTGCGGAAGTCCGAAGCATTTGAGTGGACGGCGGAGTGCAGGAAGGCACTCGACACATTGAAGGAGAAATTGGCAACGACACCCATACTGGTCCATCCGAACTGGGATAATCAGTTCCATGTGCACATTGATGCGTCCGGAATTGCACTTAGCGCGGTATTGGCGCAACCCGGGGAAACGACAGTTGACCACCCGGTATACTTCGCCAGCCGACGGTTATCCAATGCGGAGAAGAATTACACCACGACCGAGTGGGAGGCGTTGGCGATGGTGTACTCTCTCCAGAAGTTCCACCACTACCTTCTGGGCGGCAAATTTACATTTTTCACGGACCACTCGGCATTGAAATATCTGGTCAATAAGCCTGTGTTGGAAGGAAGAATCTGTCGATGGCTTCTACTTTTCCAGGAGTTCACGTTTGAGGTGATTGTCAAGCCTGGCAGGTTGAATGTTGGTCCCGATCACTTATCCAGGTTGGAATCGGGAGAAAACGAAGGTCCGTTGGATGATCAGCTTCCGGATGCTGATCTATTTCGAGTTGAAGCCGTACCAGACTACCTGGCTGACATTGCCACGTATCTGACCACGGGACAGTGCCCTGAGGATTACACCACTCTTCAGAAATGCCACTTGGTTGTCCGGGCGGCTGATTATCAATTGATCGTGGGGCAGCTGTACAAACTGGGCCTGGATGAGGTGTTGCGCAGGTGTGTTCTTGACCATGAGCGGGAAGCAGTGATGTGGGAATGTCACAACGGTGTTGCGGGAGGACACGTAGGTGCTAAACCCACCGCAAGGAAGGTGCTTCAAGCTGGCCTATGGTGGCCGACAGTGCATGCAGACTGTAAGGCCTATGTGAAACGTTGCGACGTGTGCCAGAGGACGGGGAGGCCTTCGCACAGGGACGAGCTTTCGCTACACCCGGTGCATGTGTTGCGGCCATTTGAGAAGTGGGCTGTTGATTTCGTAGGCCCCATCACACCAATCGCTCGCCATTCCAAGGCCCGATACATCATTACCGCGACAGATTACCTCACACGGTGGGCTGAGGCAGCAGCGGTACGCGACTGCTCGGCAGAGACCGCTGCTCGGTTCATCTTTGAACACATTATCAGTCGCTTTGGCTACCCACGGAGCTTGACCAGCGATCAAGGCACGCATTTCATTAATGCCATGGTCAAGTTGCTACTGGAAACATTTATGATTCAGAATCATAAGAGTAGTCCATACCACCCGCAGGCCAATGGTACGGTGGAAGCCTTCAATAAGATTCTTGAAAAGGGCTTGACAAAAATTTGCAACGCTCAGAGGGATGATTGGGATGAGCGGTTACCAGCGACGCTATGGGCTTACCGGACCACGGTAAAACGCTTGACCAACCAGACGCCTTTCCAGCTAGTGTATGGCCGGGAAGCTGTGATTCCCGCCGAGTTCACCGTACCCAGCCTTTTGATCGCAACGTCCCTTCACTTCTCAGAAGAAGCGTCACTGAGGGAACGCCTCCAGGAGCTACAGGAGCTGGATGAAGCCCGATTTCTTGCGGAATTCCACCAGAAGGTTCAGAAGGCCCGACAGAAAGCATGGCACGACCGCCACATCAAAACCAAAGCTTTCCAAGTTGGCGGCAAAGTTCTCTTGTACGACAGCCGGTTCCAGAAGTTTCCAGGCAAGCTCCAGATGCATTGGCTGGGACCGTACTTTGTCATCGAGATCCGCGACTCAGGAGCCGTTCGGTTGGCACAACTGGACGGCACAGTTCTTCCGGGATGGGTGAATGGCGCACGCCTGAAGCCCTACCAGGAGTAGGTACTTCTCATTTTTCATTAATAACTCTCGCAACCGAGAGAACCCGTAGAGTAGCGTAGTTTGAATAACTCTCCCGCAACCGGGATGAATGTAGGTAGTCTTTTCCAATTGTCGGTACTCAGCCAAATAATCAGTCAGTTGCGGGAACATTACCGCAACCAACTGTGGTCGGGGCGGGCCAGTCCAGCGTGTCGCAGCGCCAGTCCAGCATGTCGCCGCTCCAGTCCAGCGTGTCATGCACGAAGGATCCACCCTCGTGCCAGTGTCAGTCCAGGTCATATCCGTCAGTCCTTTTGTTAGTCCGTAGGATAGCTCAGATTTGGTCATAAATTCCCTTAATGGACAGTAATCATACCGTAATCATTTACCATCAGCCGCAGTTCCCTCCGCCGTCGGGTCCGCCCATCTCCCCATGACGCCGTCAGCAACTGTCAGATTACACACAGGCCTGCGATTGATCGCACGATTATCGCAGGCAAGAAAGATAGCAAGAATTAATTGCCGTTATGGAGTCTCATCAACCCCGCGCGTGCCAGCAGATGGCCCAATTTGCATGAAGGCTACCAGCACAGGGATGACGGACCAATTCAATTTGGAAGTTGCAGCGACTCCGGAGCATTCGCAGTATCAGAGCACTCAGCACCTCGCAGGAAGTTATAGACGAATCGTCCAAGTCTATCAGAGATGCGCCAAGATGCCGAGAGCTCTTCTCTCAGTCCCTAAACCAGTGCTAGATCACAGAATTCACCGAGTAGAGTCACTGGTCGGCAAGTATGACAATGCACCCTGTATGGACGCTAATTTGTCCGACCCGGCTGAGTTTCCTCACCTCCATTGGCAGACGTTCATGGAGCACCATTATACGCCAGGTAGCAGCTCTAACAGTCGAATGCGGGACGAATTCCGGGGCCTACAGCAGTCGACTTTGATGAATTTGAGGAGTCTTCCCGTCTTCGGCACCACCGGACCAGTTCTGCAATGTACCCGGTTCCTCCTCAGTCGGGTGCAGAACGGGTCCCTGTGGTTGAACGAAGAAATTCCGATACATGCAGCAGACATCCATCGGCTTACAGGGCTCTCGCAAACTGGTTCAGATGTCTCCTCTGCGGGCCAGACATCCTCCAAGCGTGCCCGGAAGTCGGCTGAGGCGGACCTCTACACCAAATATGGCACTCGCCGGGGTGGCAAAGGTGCCAAGATAGATTTGATAAATGTATCACAAATCAGGTTCGCTTGCTACCTGATTGCTAGCAAGACCATGCACCATTACACAAAGGGAGAGTGCACTCTGGACACAATTTCCATTGCAGAGCACTGCGTCCAGGGAGCCAAGTTGAATTGGAGCGCGTTTGTGTTGAAGGAAACTCGCCGGGGTGGCAAAGGTGCCAAGATAGATTTGATAAATGTATCACAAATCAGGTTCGCTTGCTACCTGATTGCTAGCAAGACCATGCACCATTACACAAAGGGAGAGTGCACTCTGGACACAATTTCCATTGCAGAGCACTGCGTCCAGGGAGCCAAGTTGAATTGGAGCGCGTTTGTGTTGAAGGAACTCTTCGCGGCTTGCGAAGACAATTACAAGCGGACTACCAGTTTCATCTATGGGTACTTGCTCTTAGCGTTCGCCATGTGGAAATGGCATCTACCCCCGATCCGGCCACCGGCGGAGATCACCACGAGCCAGCCGCTCGCAATGAGATATTCCCCCTGGCAGTTGTCCAGGGACCCCAACAGCAAGGAGGTGAACGCAGCAGCGTTCCGAGAATGGTATGGGATGATGACCGATGTGGTCGCTTCCCAGCAACGGGTGCCCCGGAACCTGTTGGATGAATACAGTGAACAGGTGTGGTTTGGCGTCAGCCACAACCACACTTTCATCCGACCGACTTGTGTACCGCACCATACTTTTCATATGGCGCCCTTGCGCTTCCAGCTGAATGATAGTGTCTTCCACAGGGAGGTTTCTACATGGCCGGGGGTTGTCCAACACGTTAGCGATGGAGTTCTCCGCTACAATTTTGATGGGATGCGGGCCGCACAGCAGCCTGCCGTGACCGGCGCAGGGGGATCTTCACACGTTGCGGCGGAGACCACACCAGATGCGGCCGGGACCGCACAGGCCCTGCCTGAATCGCTGGTCCCCATCGTCGAGCATTTCAACGACCAGGCCCGGAGACTCAACGTGGTAACCCAGGTTGTTTCCAGTGGCTCCCCTATATTTCCTTCTTTTAATGAATTTCGTATTAATCGGTCCCTTGGTCTCTCCAACACCGCCCCCCTCACTTCCCCCATTCCCACTTCCCTGTTCACGTCTGCCACCCCCATCATCACGACAATGGGTGAACTGGGCCCCGAACCTGATTCTGTTGACCCACCTCCATCCAAGAGGGCCCGCACTACGGCCACAGATCCCGTGGTGGATCTTACGCTGGATGATCCACCAGCCACGCCGCCTACAACAACCTTGATTCCGGAGGATCCACTGATTGATCCGGCAGATTTCCTAAACCTTCGTTTCCCTCACACCTCGTTCACTCCATCTACCGCCCCCTCTACCAGCCGACCACATGCCACCTCCCCCAATCTGTCCAATTCATCAGCCACTGTGTCCGATTCTTTGATCCGGGAACTTTTCGGCGGTGACCACGGGGCAGAGGTCACCTCCAGTACTGCAGCCGTGGTACCACCTGTTGACCCCGTGGCCACATCCCGGGATTCCCTTGCCACTATATCTGTCCAACCAGCCACAGTTGGGGTTGATTCAGCCGCCCCTTCCACAGAGCAAACCACGCAGCAGGACCGGCCAGAGCCTGATATGGTCACTTCAGTGCAACAGCAGACACCGGTCCATCCTCCAGAGATTTCAGGCCGAGCAACGGCCATGGGCCAATCTTCGCAGGAACAGACGCCCGAGCAGGGTGCACCCAGCAGAACAAATGCAGAACAACTGAGTCCAGCACAGCTGTATCTGCTTATTCAGCGGGCGGCCATCAAGGTCGAGCAGATTCACACTGAGCTACAACAGCGGTGCACCGAGCAGCGGAATCAGATCACGACGCTTACTGAACAGCGCAATCAGTTGCAGCAGGAGAAGACCTACCTCCAGGAGCAGGCCAACATTGTTAATCAGGCGCTCTCTAGCGTATGGCCGGAGGCACGGGCTCAGCATGCCCCAATCCCTGCTCGCATCGAGGAGAACAGTATAGCTGTACAGGCTCACCAGCTCAGGCAAGTTTTCACTACTGTTTGCAGGGAGAACCAGGAGTTACAAGCGGCGTTAGCCGCACGGCCGACCCTTCCAGATCCACCCAGGGACCATTCAGGACAGGTGACTGCCAAACAGACGCAGGCAGTCAGTATACAAGCCACTCTGCATTCCACTACAGCCGCAGCTTCTACCCTTCTGAGAAGTCTACAGGAATGCTCGCTCGCGCTAACGGTCAAGACACAGCCCATTGCTGCCCAGCTGCAACAAATCTCCAACGAAATTCGGGCGACCAGGGACCCTGCAAGGTTGGATCAGCTCTACGCGCAGTCGGACGAGCTGGAATTTCACATGCAGATGACTGAGGCCGAATCAGTAGCGGCCAAGCACGTCCTCCGGGAGATTCGTCCGGGCATTCGCACCCATGCTGACGCTATGCACCAGCTGGATGCCGAGGCCGAGTCCCAGCTCGCCACTCTGTTCGGGGCTGCCCCGACGCCCATAGATGAAGCCGCCGCCAACCGCATCTCTCAAGACGCCGACTTGCTGATGCAGGAATGGCAGCAAGCAGTGGCGACCTTCACAGAGCTTAGAGATTCAGCACTCCGCCGGGTCCCGGAGTTGGGGCCCTTGTTTGAATCAGCAGGTGGCGGAGTACAGCAGGAAAGGGTGGCGGAAGAAGGAACAATAGAGCAGGGCGCGGAAGCCAGCAGCGGAATGGAAATAGAAACTGTCATTTGTGATTGACTCGCGGACGAGTCAAAGAATTGTGGTCGGGGCCTGTTGGGGCCCTTGTTTTTGTTTAAGTTTTGAATTATCGGCCAAGACATTTTGAACTTGGACTCTTTTTGAGTTGCGGAAGAAATACACATAGCTAACGAGCACCAAGGCCATAAAAATACCTGGGAGTCATAGCTACCAAGGTAATAGAATAATTTGATAACCGGAGAATCGAACAGATAAGCATATGAAAGAACTACACAGAAACGTAAAGAGGATCAACATGAATACATCAAGAGAAGTCGGGAAAAGCCGACTGAAGACAATGCAGAAGCCGCCAAATGCTGTAATGAGAAATGGTGAATAAAGGAAGGACACCCTGAGGAAGAAGGAGGTTACCATACCTGTGAATTATTGTTGAGGGCTGAATGGATGCGCAGAGTGTCGCGTAAGGATCGACCTATTCTTTCTATGTGTTCCTACCTTCATGTCTTCCTCCGCTCTCAAACCCATCCGCACCGAATTTGTGAGTTATCAGGGTTGTGCCAAGGGAATCATGCATTCATTACAGCAATGAGAGAAGGATTGTTGTCTTAATATGTTGTTCATGCGTTCTGATGTGTTTACACTGCTTTAAAAATTTTAAGTTGCGACTGTCTGAATACTTGATTAGTGATCATGCATGTGTAACTTAGTATATGTGATGGATGCACTTTCTTTCTTTGGTTGCGGGTTTATTCCTCACCAGTGATCTCATCCCCTTATGCATGTGGTCGCGGCATGCCTCGGGTGAGATGCTCTGCTCTCCCAGAGCAGGGTGAAAATGCCGGCGTGTACCTAGACTACTCCAGACCCCTTGTTGGCCACAACTCTTGAACCTGGGTCTTGCCCGCGAGACCTGACTTTTAGCCAACAATTACACATTTTTTAGCTATTTACATCTTCATGTACTCAGGCTCATTAAAATAATTCTATTGCTGCATTATAAGTTCTTGCATTTGTTGCAGTCCCTTCATCGGACATTTTCTAAGGACAACTAGGTGTGGGAGACCTGTTTAACCCACCTAGAGGGATTTCTTTGGAGCCTCCTCTTGGATTTCAGCCTTAGATACTTTTATCTAAGGGATCCAAGTCCTGGTTTCAAATCCTGTAGCAACCATTCCTGGAAAATGCGTTTTCCAGTCATGCCTTGCTAGTAGTTCCCATTTTGGGATATTACATTGCTTGACACGCTGATGTTGTTGTGGCGACATACTCAGCTTCTAATGTTGATAATTACACTATCGACTGCTTCTTGGAAGCCCATGAAATGGCTCCCGAACCCAAATGAAAAACATATCCTGACGTGCTCTTTCTGTCATCAACACTTCCTGCCCAATCACTATCAATGTAACCAACCAACCTAAAATCATCAGTTGCGGAGTAAAAAATGCCATACTCCTTTGTCCCATTGACATACTTTAAAATTATTTCCGATGCTTGCCAATGTATCTCCTTGGGTGTCTCCATGAACCTCGACACCAAACTCACTAGATACATTATATCAGACCTAGCTGCGGTTAAATACATTAGGTTGCACACCATCCTCTTGTATAATGTTGGATTGACATTGTTGCTACAATATTCCTTGCTCAACTTCAACCCCATGATAGTTGGAGTTGGTGATGGCTTGTTGTTCTACAGATTAAACCTCTCCAAAATTTATTCTACATACATTTCTTGAGAAATAAAAATTCCATTTTCTGTTTGCTTTACTTCTATGCCCAAAAATTATCTTAACAACCCCATGTCAATGATTTCAAACTCAATTTTCATGACCGATTTGAAATCAGTGATGAGAAAATCATCACCGCCTGTAAAAATAAAATCATCTACATACAAAACAACAATACGAATCTTACCATCATTTTCTTTGATGTAGAGTGTTGGTTCACCGTCACATTTGTCGAACCCATTGTCCATAAAGTATGCATCTATCCTATTGTACCATGCACGCAGTGCTTGTTTCAGCCCATAAAGTGCTTTCTGCAACCTACACACCTTGTGTTCTTGGCCTTCTATTTCATAGCCAGGAGGTTGCAGAACATACACCTCCTCTTTCAGCAGTCCATTCAGGAACGCTGACTTTACGTATATCTAATAGAATTTCCATTTATGTTGTGCTGCAATTGACAACACTATACACATTGTCTCCATCCTCACGACTAGCGCAAATGTTTCCACATAGTCTCTTCCATGTTTCTGCTTGTAACCTTTCACAACAAGTCTTGCTTTATGCCTTTCAATCTTTCCTTCAGCATTTCTTTTGGTCTTATAGACCCACTTCACTCCAATGAATTCTTTACCTTGCGGGAGGTCCACTAACTCCCATGTGTCATTATTTTCTATTGCTTCTATATCTTCATTCATTGCCTCAACCCATTTCTCTTCCTTGATTTCATCTTCAAAATGGATTGGGTAATCTACATGACAAAATAATGCAAATAATGAACTTAGACCAACACTACTATCAGCTTCATCTTGCTGATATATTTCAATTATATTTCTGAATTTTGGTCTTCTTGGTGTGCTTGAAGTTCCACTTTAACTCGAGGGAGTTTCTGATCCCTGTGGTGTGCTTGGAGAAGCAGTTCCTTGATTTCTCAAGGATTTTTTGTTTCTAGTTTGTGGTGTGCTCTGTTGTGCTTATGTAGGTGGAGGAGGAACCACCGTGGAGGATTTTTTTGTTGTTGTACATTCCTCTTGCTCTTCGTGAGACACACATGTCTTCACATTCACTGTTTTCTAAAATATTCCATCCCAAGCTTCTTCTTCAATAAACTACACATCTCTATTGATTATAACTTTCTTGGTGGATGGATTAAAGAGTTTGTATGCCTTGGATTCATCAATGTATCCAAAAAAGATACACTTCTCCCCCTTACTATCCAATTCCTTCCTTAGCTGATCTGGGACATGTGCATATGCCACACATCCAAATACTTTCATGTGAGTGACAAACTATTTTGTTCCACTTCATGCTTCTTCCAAAACTCTGTTCATAATAGCTTTGGTTGGGAATCTATTCAAATATACGCTGCACAATTTACAACTTCAACCCAATACTCATTTGGCAAATGCTTTTCCTTCAACATACTTCTGGCCATATCCATGATGGTCCTATTCTTCCTTTCTGCAATACCGTTTTGCTGTGGTGTGTACCTTGTGGTAAACTGCTTATGTATGCCATTCTCCCTACAGAAACGAAGGAAATATTTGGAGATATATTCTCCACCTCTGTTAGTTCTCGGCACTTTGATGTAGTGCCCTCTCTACTTCTCAACAAGAGTTTTGAAGTGGTAGAATTTTTCAAACACTTCACTTTTCTGTTTCAAAAAATACACCAATGTATTTCTGGTGTAATCATCTATGAACGTCAAAACATAATGGTTGCCAGCTAAAGATGGCGTTTGCATTGGTCCACACAAATCTGAGTGAACAATATCTAAGGGTGCCTTTGCCCTTATACTCTTCTCTGCTGGGAATGCTTCTCTATGTTGTTTGCCCAAGATGAATCCTTCACATAGGCTGTCTAGTTTTTCTATCATAGGTAATCCCTTTACCATGCCTTTCCTATGCAAGAGGTTCAAACCTCCAAAATTGAGATGTCCAAATCTCAAATGCCATAACCAGTTTTTCGTCTTTCACTTCTTCTTGAAAGACCTTTTATGTGACTGCTACTACCACACCTCCTTCCTTCAAGTCTGTTCTGAGTTTGAGAGGAAACATCTTATTCTTTGTCATGTGCACTTCAGCAATGACCCTTTTACTTGGAGGTATGTCCATGATAGTACACACATCATTCTTAAAAAATAAATTGTAGCCCTTGTTCATGAGCTTTCCAATGCTTAGAAGGTTGCATTTCAGGCCAGGTACATAATATACATCTGGCACAAATTTATTTTCTCCCTTCCTTGTCAATATTGACACTCTTCCTTTTCCCATGACAAAGACTTTGCTATCAGTCCCTGTTGTCACTTCAGACTTCACATTCTCATCAAGATTAGTAAACATTCCTATGTTTTTAGACATGTGGTTACTACAACTTGAGTCTAAAAACCATACATCATCTTGTTTTTCTTATGCTACATTACATGTTAGAAGCACATTACTCTGGTTCTTATCTTCTTTTGCAAAATTTGCATTTTTCCTATTATTGATGTCATTTTGTTTCTTTCTACATTCATTGACATAATGCCCATACTTTTTACAATAATGACATTGGACTTTGGATTTTTCATACCTTTGTCCATGTGTTGGGCTCTGGCTTGACCCTTCGCTTTGATTCTGGTTGTTGCCCCTTCCATTTGTGCTTGGAGGACTTCTTCTTCCACCTTTGTGTGAGCTTCTTCCTCTTCCTTGGGAGTTCGATCTTCCTCGACCTCTACCTTGACAAACATACATCTGTGTCTTGAATGAATGCTCCAATGAGAAGTCCATTTTTATGTTCAGTCTATGTTCATGAGACATCAAGGATGCACAAAGCTCATCCACTGAAAAAATTGAGAGATCCTTTGTCTCTTCTATTGCCACTACTATGGAATCAAATCTTGAGGGTAGAATTCTCAAGATTTTCTCCACTATTCTTCTTTCCTCAAGTGTCTCTCCATGAGACCTTATCTAGGTAACCAACCCAATCACATTTGTGAAGAATGAGTCTATGTTATCAGGCTCTTTCATACAAAGAGTTTCAAAGTCTCTCCTCATCATTTGTAGCTTTGTTGTCTTCACCTTCTCCATGCCTTGATAGATTGTCTTGAGAATATCCCACGCCTCCTTAGACCTTGTTGCTGTTGTAATCCTTGGGAATATACTCTCATGCACTGCTTGAAAAATGTAGAAGAGGGTTTTTTTGTCCTTCTTCCTGTTATCTCTCAACACATCTCTTTCTGCTTCTGTCAAAGCAGCCAATGCTACTACATCTGCTGGTTCTTGGAAACCTTGTTCCACCAGCTCCCATATATCTTGTGAAGCAAATAGGGCTCTCATTGTAAAGGCCCAATAATCATAATTTTTTCCATTAATCTGTGGCATTTGTGGATTATTCAAGCTTATGCTTTTTGCTACCATTTTTACTGTGTAAACAACTTTCTCACTATGTAAAACTTTTCTTACTGCGTGAAAACTTTCTCACTGCTGGAGAACACGTTCCACCAAAAAATTTCAGAACTCCTTTTAGCTCTTCAGTAAAAACACTATCTTTTACTAAGATTTTTAAACCCGCTCTAATACCATGTTAGAAATTTTAAAGATAGAGGGAGTAAAATGCTTTTCCCTCAGCACAAGGAGTTCACACACAGTTGCGGAAATTACTTTAGCCAAGACAACACATTTACTAAAGTTTACACAGAGTTGCAAAATTCACTTACTCCATACCATACAGTTGCAGAAATTAAATCATATGAATCATATTTTCAATATAGAGTGGCAGAGATCAAAATCACAACTATGGCGAGGAGAAAATATTCTGAACTAATTTTACTCATAGTGAAACAGATTAAGATAGAGTGTTGCGGTAAAACACATATGTGAAAATTTCAGAACTAAATTGCAACTAACCAAACATTATATTAAAACTTCAACACATGAAATTCATCATCATATGGATGTTGTGGCTCTTTCCCAAGTAAAACGAGACTTCTTACTTGAATTTACATTCACCAGGGTTGCAGAGTAACACACAGTAAAAAAAAATTTCACGCACCCACCAAAATTTGATCCACGATTTTCTCCACTTGTCTTTCAATACATACATTCGCCACATTACACAACAATATCTATATTTTTCTCACTCTTACCTTACATGTAAAATCTAAACACATATATATCTAAGACATTTAATTCATGACAGACCAAATTTAATACAAAGCATAGGCGGACATCATTTATTGGAAATTATAGAACTTGCGTGAACTAAACATAACTTGCAGATTAAATATTTTCCCATGCTCATTTAATAACCATGTATTAACTTCTATTTTACTTTAATTTATTTAATCTGTTGTGGAATGGGTAATTGTCATTTTCTCAGAACTTGTCCTTCTCTGCATATGCAATTTTCAACCTACAAAACATTAATAGAGGCATAGTTGCTGTCAATTCATTTACTGCAGTGGTTGAGATTATTTTCCAACACAAAGGAGAGTGTGTGGAGGAAATCAACTGGGCTGCATCTGGTTTGAATGAAGGGTTGAGTCTAATGATGCAGGAACACCTGAAATCCGCCCTTCGTGAGTTAAAGATTGTTACACTTGATTATAACGGTCTCATTCTGGACTTCATACAAAACCCTAGGAAATTTGGTAAGTGTCCATCCTCAATCGCCTTCAACTAGTAGATCCATATCAGTTCCCTTGGATTTTTTGTATTAATATGATTGTAGTTAATATCCCTCATGATACTTTGAGTGCATGTTTTGCAGTTATTATTAAGCCTTGCTGCGGGACTCGATTTATAGAGACTGGGTTGGTGTGCAACCAATTGACTCCATTCAGCTATGTTGATGCAGATAAATATCTGTTCTTCGACTCTGTGCATTTATCTCAAAAGGTGTATGAAATCATAGCAAATAAGTTTCTGTTTCGTGAGATCTTGGGACTTGTGGAAAGCTCGATGACTGAATAGGTAGCTTATTTTAGTCTAAGGGACAAGACTATGGTGTGATATGGAGTACGTGAATTGTTTTGTATTTCTTATAATGTTAATATCAGTAATGTAGTTGTTACATAGTTATTAACTTGAAATATGTATAAATAAATTTTTATTATTTATATAAACAAAATTATTAATAATTTTATATTTTAATTATTAATGAGTATTGTTCTAAGGGTTTTTTTTTATAGTTCTCATAATTATATTTAAGTTAATGTCGATATTTTATTAGCAATAGGAAACTTATAAAGTATCTAGGGATTTATGAAGTAGTAATGGTAGAGAATTGAACCTTTGTATATTAAATTTTTATATACATTATAGTGTTAAAATAGTATTAATGTAGTTGTTTATAGTTATTAGTGGGAGTAAAAAATATGTATGAGTAAAGATTATCATATATTTAAATGAAAAATATTAATAACAACTTAAGTATTAATGAATAATGTTAATATATAGTCTGTGGGGTCTTGGTTAAATGGTGATGAGGCGGGTTGTTATGGCACTCATCACAGGTTCAATTCCCTTCCCCGATCGGGGTGATGTATCTAGAAATGTTGATGAAAATGTGAAAAAGATGTAATCCTACCAAACTTACACAAAAAAAAGAATAATGTTAATATATAAAATTAATGAGGAGTGTGGGAAGACTATCGAAGTGTTAACCATGTTTGATTACGATTAATAATGTTATTTAATGGTTGATTTGTTATGGTTTATTATGTTTTCCATGATTGAATATTGTTATACATGCTTGACCATGGTTGACTATGGTCGGACATGGTTAACCATGGTTAACCATGTAGAACTATGATTAACTATGGTTAACTATGTTGGACCATGTATTGATATATTTTACAATATGCAATTATGGTTCATGATGGTTGAATATTTTAGACCATCTTTAAGCATAACACCATCTTTTATCATGGTTGATTATGTTCAACATTGATTGACTATGATTCACCATGTTTCACTATGGTTAATGATGGTTTCACCAAGGTTTATTATATTTAAAAATTTTAACCATGGTTGGCCACATTTGACTATAGCTGAATGTGGTCGAACATGGTTGACAATGGTTGAGGGAGTCATCTTTAAAATCCAATCACATTATGATGTTCAATAAGGGATAGGTCATATTATGACATTAAGTGGTAGGCCATGGTTGATATGGTTGACAATGTTTTACTATATTGCATCATGGTCGATTACGGTTGACCATCCTTGACCATGTTTGACTATGGGTGACTATATTTGACCATGTTGGTTATGTTTGATTATGGAAAGAATGATTGGGCACGGTCCAACATGTTAAGAATTTGCTAATAATCCTTGATTATTATTGACAATGTTCTATGATGCTTAATTATAGGTCGCCCTGTTTGACCATGGTCCATTATGATTGGACATGACTGACCATGGTTATTTCATGTTTTAGTTTACCATGTTTGACTAAGGTTGAGCTTATTTAACCATGGATTAATTATGGTTGACAATGTTGGTGATGGTTAATGGTAATTAGCTATGTGAGACCATGTTTAACCATGAACGACTATGGTTCACCATCTATGAAAATACTTGATTATGGCAAATAATGGTTCACAAAAGTTTTATCACATTTGATTATTGTTATATATGGTTCACCATGTTTCAATTTGGTTAGTGATGGTTTACCATCGGTTGATTAGGTTTGACTATTATTAACTATTTTTTTCCATGTTTGAATATTGTTTGATCCACCATGTCTACTATCGTTAAGTATAAATATGGGTAACCTTATTTATTATGGTTAAATTGTTATCATAAGCATGGCTGACTATGGTTGAGTCTTATTGAGCATTGTTCACTATAGTTGATTCAATTCAATGCAACATAACCCTTGATGAACATCACAATGCAAAACAACCATTAACTTTAACACAAAAGTTAGCCAGTTAAAATTTGTAAAATTCATTGCCAAATGTCATCATGCAACAAAAAATTCAGTAAGTCTCAAACTCTGACAAAACCCTTTATAAATATATTAATGTTACATCAAATTTGATGAACACTACAATGTAACAAAAATACTAATAAATGTCGAAATGTGAATTTGAATTTCATAAGTATTGTAATGCAGCATAAACGTTAACCACAAAAAATGAATGTCATGATATGAAACAACGATTAATAAATGTTAACCCTGAATAACCCGAATCAACAAAATTCAGTTTTGTTTGAATTTTTGGTTATTCCGGAACAACAGAGAGAAAATGAAATTTCTCTTTTCACACAGACATAACAAAAAAATATGGATAGGAATGGAGTAAACACTATATTTCATTAAACTTCTAAACTGTTACAAAATGAAACTTTTCTTCAGAACTGTGGTGTTCTGGATTTACAAAGAAAATGCTTCTTCTCGCTACAACAAAGCACAACGCTCTTTCTATGTCTATTTTGGGCATAGAGTCCATGTTTTCAGCCTTCGGGCTTACTCTTTTTTTTCATTATAATGTGTGTGTATATATATATATATATATATATATATTTCATGTTTATAATATATATGTCAAAACATATATATCCTAACTTTAAATACATAAAACATATCGTGGCACATAAAAATATATAAAACCTGAACCAAAGTTTATCAACCTTATAAAATTTCATTGCGCGGAAAAATTATTCAAAACGTTTAGTTTTGGTGGAGTGCGTAGGATCCGTCTCGCCAATTTCTTTGCCCCACGGAACTCCTATGATTGGTCTGGAGGAGGGATGACGTCACCTCCTCTGGTGGGTCAACTTCAACCCTTGTAACTTATGTTGAATGCCGACGGAATGAAGCTGGTTGCGAGTTCTTGGCTCACAATTCCAACGTAAAACCATGCGACGTGGACTGTTTAATTCAAACTAAATGACGCGATGGGTAATGTATGATTATTGCAGGGCTTAAAGGCGGTAGGTGCTGCATATAAGAGCGTGGGGTTGAGAGTTGGATTGCATGGTAAAACCATGAAATTTTAATGTAGAACAAGACTACGGCCTGTGAACCAAAAATTGGATTTGTAGCGAAATTGAACAGGGAATTGAATGCACGATGGAGTGCACACCAAAAAAAAAAATTTTCTATTCCTGTCATTCATAAATTCAAATCAAAATTTAATTCTCTTCCTTCTTTTGCTCTGTTGCAGTTGGAATTAATTTCCAACACTCCCCCTTAATTACAATTGTTTTTCTCTTACATACCCAGGCATTTCCCGAGATAGTTTAAATTCTTCTGCCCCAATATTTTTTTAATATATCAACAAACTGCTCTTCTGTTCTTTAATGTTGCAAAAAAAATTCTCCATTTCTCACTAACGCTCTAACGTAGTGATAATTTGCATCAATGTGTTTTTTTCTTTTATGAAACACTAAATTCTTGGATAAAGCCATAACTGATCTATTATCACAATAAACTGTTGTGTCTTTTACCTGTTCATGACACAAACTTCTTAATATTATCTTCATCCATACTGCTTAACATGTTTTTGTTATAGTTGCCACATACTCTGCCTCTGCTGTTGATAAAGCCACAATTGGTTATTTCTTAGAGGCCCATGAGATGGCTCCTGATCCCATATGAAAAACATATCCAGAGGTGCTTTTCCTGCCATCTATACTTCCAGCCCAATCACTGTCAGTATATCCAATCAATTTAAATTTTTTTGAAGTGGTGTATGAAATTCGATACCTTTTTGTTCCTTTCACATACCTCAAAATTCCTTTTGCTGCTTCCCAATGTGCCTCCTTTGGCCTTTCCATAAATCTAGAAATTAAACTCAAAGAATGCATAACATCAGACCTAGTTGCAGTCGAATACATAAGGCTTCCAACTATGTTCTTGTACAAACTTGGATCAAAATCCTTGCTATTGTCTTCTTTTCTTAACTTCAATCCCATCATTGTAGGAGTAATTGCTGCTTTGCAATCTTGCATGTTAAATCTTTCCAAAATCTCTTTAACATAATTTTCTTGAGAAATAAAAATCTTATTTTCATTTTTTTTCTACTTCTATTCCTAAGAAGTATCTCAACAATCCCATATCAGTCATCTCAAATTCTTCTTTCATGACTATTTTAAAATTTTCATTGAGGTAAGTATCATTACCTGTGAATATCACATCATCATCATATAAAACAACAATGAGAATATTACCATATTTTTCTTTGATGTATAATGCGGGTTCTCCTTCACATTTCTCAAACCTATTTTCAAGTAGATATGCATCTATCCTACTGTACCATGCTCTTGGTGCTTGTTTCAGCCCATACAGAGATTTCTTCAACTTGCATACCTTGTGCTCTTGGCCTTCTTTCTCGTAGCCCAAATGTTGTTTAACATAAAGTGCTTCCATCAATACTCCATTCAAGAACGCTGATTTCACATCCATTTGGTAAACTTTACACTTGTGTTGTGTTGTTATGGACAACACTACTCTTGCTGTTTCCATTCTTGCAACTGGTGCAAAAGTTTCTTCATAATCTCTTCCTTGTTGCTACTTGTAGCCTTTGACAACAAGTCTGGCCTTGTGCCTTTCAATCTTACCTTCAACATTTCTCTTGGTTTTATAAACCCATTTCACTCCAATTACTTCCTTTCCTTTTGGGAGATCAACTAATTCCCATGTATTATTTTTCTCTATTGCATTTATTTCTTCATCCATAGAATCTATCCATTTCTTTTCCTTTACTGCTTCTTAAAAATGAATAGGATCTTCTACATGAAAACACAATGCAAATAAAGATTTCATACCTTATTTTTTCTCATAAATTTCATTCAAACTTCTGAATCTGGTTCCTCTTTCACTTGATGAACTTGTGCTTGTAGAAGCACTCAAATCTGCTCCTTGTGTTGTTCTTGGAGAAGCACTATCATCACTTCTCAAGGGTGTTCTCGTACCTGCTTGTGGTGTCCCTTGCTATTATTTTATTGGTGGAGTTGGTGCTCCTAATGAGGGATGTCTTTCAGCCATTTCTTCCTCATCTTCATCATGAGACAAAAAACTTTTTACATTCATTGTTTTCTCAATGCTTCAATCCCAAGCTTCTTCTTCAATAAATTTTACATCTTTTCTTATCATAAATTTCTTGGTAGATGGGTTATACAATCTATATGCCTTGAATTCTTCATTGTATCCAAAAAATATGCACTTCTCCACCTTACTACCCAACTTCATTCTCACCTGATCCAGAATGTGTACATAAACCACACAACCGAATACTCTCATGTGGGTGACATGTTGTTTCATGCCACTCCATGCTTCTTATGGAACTCTATTCATTACACTCTTTTTTGGGAATCTATTCAAGACATATGCTGCACAATGTACAACTTCAACCCAATATTCATTTGGCAAATGTTTTTCCTTCAACATGCTTCTTACCATATCCATGATGGTTCTATTTTTCCTTTCAGCAACTCCATTTTCTTGTGGTGTGTACCTTGTTGTAAATTGCTTGTGAATTCCATTTTCTATGCAAAAAAATAGAAATTATTTGGAGATATATTCTCCTCCTCTATCTTCTTTTAGAACTTTAATATGATGCCCACTTTGATTCTCTACAAGAGCCTTAAAGTGGGAGAACTTCTCAAAGACTTCACTCTTCAACTTCAAGAAATAAACCCATGTTTTTCTTGTGTAATCATCAATAAAGGTTAGTATATAGTGGATGTATGCTAATTATGGTATTTTCATTGATCCACACAAATCATAATGGACTATTTCTAAGGGTTCTTTTTCCCTTATGCTCTGTCCTGATGGAAATATTTCTCTGTGTTGTTTGCCCAAGATGTAGCCTTCACATTAGCTATCTGGCTTGTCAATCAATGGTAATCCCTTTACCATTCCTTTCCTATGAAAAAAATTCAGACCTCCAAAGTTGAGATGTTCAAATTTCAAGTGCCACAACCAGTTTTCATCTTTTTCTCCTCTTTGGAATGTTTCTTGTGTCACTACTTCCATTGCAACTCCTTTCTTAAAATATTCTCTCATCTTGAGAGAAAACATTTGGTTTCTTGTCATCTTCACTTGTGAAATGCATTGCTTGCTTGGTGGTTTATCCATGATGGTGCATACATCATCTTCAAAGATACATTTTAGCCTTTCTTAATGAGCTGTCCAATGCTCAAAAGGTTGCATTTCATACCAGGCACATAGTAAACATCTGATATGGTTTTTCTTTCTCCTTTATTTGTCAAAACACTTACTCTGTCTTTTCCCATGACAGAGACTTTACTGTCTATCCCCAAAGTTACTTGAGACTTCACATTTTCATCTAACATGGAAAACATAGAAATGTTTCCAGTCATATGGTTGCTACATCCTGAATCTAGAAACCATATATCTTCATTTTTCTGTTCAACCAAATTACATGCTAAAAATAAATTCTCTTGACTGAGATTATCTTTAGTAAAATTAGGACTGGGTCTACTACCCATGTCATTCTATTTCTTCCTACATTCATTGGCATAATGGCCATACTTCTTACAGTAATGACATTGGACTTGGGATTTATCATACCTTTTTTACATGTGCTTTATTTTGTCCACCTTGTTGGTTGGTGCCTTGGCTTTGATTCTGAATTTGATTGCTACCCCTTCCACTAGAATTTGCAGTTCTATTTATTCATTTGTTTTTACTTCTGCTTCTTCCTTTTCCTCTGTAGTTTGATCTACCTTGACCTCTCCCTCTTCCAAAGGACATTTGGGTCTTAAAGGCATGCTCCAAAGATGATTTTGTTATTCCACTCAATCTTTGTTCATGTGTCATCAATGATGCATGAAGCTCATAAATAGTAAACATTGAGAGATCCTTTGTCTCTTCAATGGTTGTTACTATCACATCAAATCTTGAGGGTAAGCTCCTCAATACTTTCTCCACTATTCTTCTTTCTTCTACTATCTCTCCATGAGATCTCATTTGAGTAACCAACCCAATCAACAATGTGAAGAATGAGTCTATTGTATCAAAATCTTTCATGCAAACGACCTCAAAATATTTTCTCATTAATTGAAGCTTTGTTGTCTTTACCTTCTCCATACCTTGGTAGCTTGTCTGGAGGGTATCCCATGCATCCTTGGACTTCTTTGCTGTTGCAACTCTTGGAAATATGCTTTCATGTACTGCATAATAGAGATAAAGAGGGCTTTGAGTCCTTCTTCCTATTGCTCTTTAGAATATTTTTCTCTGCTTGTGTTAAGGCATTAAATGCTTATTCATTTGCTAGTTCTTCTAAACCATCTTCAAATATCTCCCATAAATATTGAGAGGCAAACATGGCTCTCATTGTGATTTCCCAATAGTCATATTTCTTCCCATTGAACTTTGGGAGTTGACTATTTCCCATACTCGTGCTTGTGCTGGCTCCATTTCTAGCTTATAGAACTATGCTAAAAAACTTGACTTTGTTTCTTAACTAAACCTTCTCACTGCTGAGAGATAAAATTCTTACAGTTCTCTGGACTGCACTCTTCAAAAAAAATGAAAAAAATTGTTTTGTTAAATACCTGGCTTTGGTGAACCTTCACACTGTTGGTCAAAAGCTTCAACAACTCCTTCTTCCTTCCTTCAGCTTCTTTGGAAAATGCAAAGAGCCTGGACTAGCTCTGATACCATGTTTTAATTTATGTTTATTCCGGAACAACAAAGAGAAAACGAAATTTCTCTTTTAACACGGAGATAACAAAAAAATCTAGACAAAGATGGAGTAAACACTATATTTCATTAAACTTCTAAACTATTACAAAATGAAACTTTTCTTCAGAACTGTGGTGTTCTGGATTTACAAACAAAATACTTCTTCTAGCTACTACAAAGCACACTGCTCTCTCTGTCTATTTTGGGCATGCAGTCCATGTTTCTCGACATATAAGACTTATCTTTCATTGATGTGTGTGTGTATTATATATATATATATATATATATATATATATATATATATATATATATATATATATATATATATATATATATATATATATATATATATATAATTTATAATATATATGTCAAAACATATATATCCTAAGTTTAAATACATAAAACATATCGTGGCACATAAAACGTATATAAAACATTAACCAAAGTTTAAAAACCTTATAAAACTTCATTGCATGGATTTCAAAAAAATATTCAAAACATTTAGTTTCGGCAGTGTGTAGGAGTCTTCTTACCAGTTTCTTTGCCACATAAAACTCCTGTGATTGGTTTGGCAGAGGGATGACATCACCTCTTCTAGTGGGTTGACTTCGACCCTTGTAACTTATGTTGAATGCCGATGGAATGAAGTTGGATGCAAGTTCTTGGCTCATAATTCCAACATAAAACAATGTGACGTGGACTATTTAATTCAAATTAAATGACGCGATGGGTATTGTATAGTTCATGCAGGGTTTAAAGGCGGTAGGTTCTGCGGATAAGAGAGTGGGGTTGAGAGCTGGGTTGCGTGGTCAAACCAGGACATTTTAATGTAGAACAGGGCTACGACCTGTGAACCAAAAATCAGATTTGCAGGGAAATTGAATAGGGAATTAAATGCACGGTGGAGTGCACACCAAAAAAAAATATTTGTTGTTCTTTTCATTCACAAATTCACATCAGAATTGAATTCTCGTCCTTTTTCTGCTCTGTTGCAGTTGGAATTAATTTCCAAAAAGTTTGGCCTCGGGCTTGATGAATTTCACATGTTACATAACCATGTCAGAATGTTGTAGTCCAACATAACCCAAGAAGAACATTGTAACACAACAAAACACTTGATTAGTGTCACATTTCTATGCTACCTTTCATAAAAATTACAATATAACATGAGTATTAATAATATTATTAAACTGTTAAACCTTGTCAATCACAAATCAACATAAATATGCTAGAATGTCATAATCCCGCCTAGTTATTACATTTTCAGAGATCATGGATTTAGTAGTAAATATACTTGTATGTAATTAAATAACTTCCCCTCTTCAATCCACCCATCAAACAAGCTTCACAATTCTCCGTACCCAAAACAAGTCCTATTTCATCCTAAATATCCTCTGGTATTTACTTATATTTTCTCCCAAGTCTTATTCTATGATTCATCCCCATCCATGTATTGCTAACAATAACGACAGTTTCTAGAGAAATATATCATTTTTCATGGTGGTTTACTGGTTTCTTGCAACAACGCTTGTAGATAGAGAAGGAACCGACAAATAGCTTGTATTAGTCTTGCCAGCGTTAAGCAGAGGGAAACCATGCAAACAATCAGCTACAAATGTATTTCTCTGTTTATACTTTTCGACAGTCGACATAGCATCGACACTGACTGAAACTGGAATTTCACCAAGGGCACAACAATGGACATGGCTTTGATAGTGACTGCAATTCCTAGAAAAGACTGAGGTGTGGTTATAACTAAAATTTTACTTGCAAATATGTATTTGGATGATATTCCGAGTAAACTTATCACAAAAATAAATTATATACGGTAGTACTTACCAACACTCACTTTTTTTTCCCTAGTCGCTAGGGGCATGGTCATTGATGCAGGGGCATCGACCCCACCCTCAAAACTAAAAATGATTCTAGATGCTTCCTCAAAGGGCATGGTGGAAGCGAAGAAATAAAGACACTATTTTCTTTGATTTTCATGGAAATTTAAATTATTTTAGACCTCTAGAAGGCAATTGTGATGCCTTGTGTGTTGTTAGGTTTGTTTCTTTTGTTTTAAATAGGTTGTTCGCAAGCAAATCAATGTAATGAAATAATTATCACAACTATATTTACCAATGTGGTTGATATATGCCTATAGAGTTATATGAAGTACATATACAACCACATTAGTAAATGTGATTGACATATCCCAATAAGAATTTATCAATCACATTAATAATTATTAGACTTATATATATATATATATATATATATATATATTAAAAATAACAAAATTAATAGTATTAATAATATTATTTATCTCTCACCATCATTACTATACATTTATTAACCTATTAAATTTATAAACAAATTAATGTGATGTTGGTATTAATCACATAAATATAAATATAAATATTTATAATTAATAATTAAAATTAATATAAATCTTAATATTAAAAATTAAAAATTATAATATTAATAATTATAAATTATAAATTATTAGTAACTAATAGTTAAAAATTAATAGTTAATAATTATTACTAATTATCAATTATTATAATTATTAACAATTATTATTAATTAGTAATAATTAATAATTATTATACGTAAAAGGGATAAACACTATAAACAAAATGAATTGATACTATAAGCCCAAAGGATGAATATTATAAACTCCAAGGAATATTCATATTAAAAACCAAAGTGATTAAAAAACCCAAGGGATTAATATTAAAAGCCTATGGGATTAAGAAACCCAAACGATTAACATTAAAAACCCGAGGGATTATTAAGCCAAAGGAATTATGAATATCATAGTCACTAAAATAAACATTGAACCCTAAGATTAATATTATAAACCTTAGTATCAACATTATAACCTTATCTTATTAATAAACCCAAAGGATTAACATTAAAAACCAAGGAAATATAATTAAGCCTTAATATTAATATTAAATCCACGGAACATAAACCCTAACATTAATAATCCCAAGGGATTAATATTATAAACCGAAGAGATTATAAACTAAATGGATTTATATTAAACCCTAGCTTTCATATTATAAACCATAGGTTTAATATTAAATTTTATGAAGATAAGCTCTATGATTAATATTACAAACCCTAGGAACAATATTATAAACCGAGGGGATTACTAAACCCATTGGATTAATATTAAAAACCAGAGGGAATATAACCCTAAGGGAATAAAATTAGATCCTAAGATTAATATTAAACTCTAGGAATATAAACCCTAATATTAATATTATGAACCTTGAGATTAATATTATAAATCCATAATATTAATGCTATAAATCCAAGGAATTAATAAACCTAAAGGATTAATATTATAGACTAAGGGGAATAATCTTAAATCCAACGGGTTAATATTATAGACCTAAAGGATTGATAAACCTAAAGGATTAATATTAAAACCTCAAGGGATTGATACATCCAAGGGATTCATATTAAGCCCTAAGACTAATATTATAAAGCCTAGTACTACAATTTATAAATCCAATATTAAACTTTAATATTATAAATTGAATATTAAAAGGCCCCAATATTATAAACCTTGTATTAAATGCATGTTTTGTAATGTAACAACGCAACATTGAATAAATTACAATGTAATGTAACATTGTGATAATGGTTGTTAGACTTATTTTAATATTGAAACAATGCTTGTCATAATGTGATGTTAGATACATTATTGTACCATTCCAATGTTACAATATTAAACCATTGATATTATAAGCCCAAGGGACTAATAAATCCAAGGTATTAATACCAAAAACGCAAACGATTATAAACCCAAGGGATTAATATTATAAACCCAATGGATATTGACCCTAAGATAAATATTATAAACCATAAAATAAGCATTATACGGTAAGATTCATATCAGGAACCTTAGGATTAATATTATAAACGAAACTGGTTAATATTAAAAACCCATGGAAATAGCATTAAACTATAGGAATATAAACCCTAAAATTAATAAACCCAAAGGATCAATATCTTAAACACTAGGCTCAATATTAAACCCTATGATTAAGATTATGATCCTAATGGATTATAAACCCAAGGAATCTATATAAAACCCTAGAATTAATATTGTAAACCCAATAAATAATATTATACCCTATGAATTTAGTTTAATAAAGTAAAGGGATTGATATTATAAATATAATGCACAAACAAAAACAAGGAATTAATACAAAAAAACCTAAAAAACCAAAAGGATTAATATTATAAACAAAAGGTATATAAACCCTAAGAGAAATGTTATAAACCGCAAGACCAACATGGTTGACCATGTTTGATTTTCATATTGAGACAATATTTCTCACAATGTGATGTTGATGTTGGACCATGGTTGACCATGATTTCTTTTCATATTGAGAAAAACTTTGTGATGATGTGACGTTAGATCATAGTTAACCATGGTTGACCCAAGGGATTACTAAACCCAAGAGGTTACTATACCCATTGGATCAATATTAAAACTCTGAGGGAATATAAACCTAAGGAAATAACAATAGACCCCTAAGGTTAATATTAAACCCTAGGAATATAAACCCTAATATTAATATTATGAACCCTAGGATTAATATTATAAACCCAAGAGATTAATGTGATAAATCCAAGGAATTAATAAACCTAAGGGATTAATATTATAAACTAAATGGATTATAAACCATATTATATTATTATACATATTTGGTGTTAATATCATAAACCCAAGGTATTATTAAACCCAAGAAACTACAAACCTCATATTATAAATACTAATATTAAACCCACTATAAATATTATATTACGAGATATTGGATATTATAAATATACTATATTATAAACTACACTATATTAATATTTTTAGTTCCCTACACATCCTAAAATATACTATAATAATATTATTAACCCTTGGGTTGATAATATTGTTAACCATAATGTTAACCATATTATACTATACTATATTATAAATACAAATATTAAACCCATTATTATAAACACTAAAATAAAACCCAATATTATGAACCCAAATATTATAATACCCAATATTATAAATCCTATATATTAATACAATATTATAAACCCTAATATTAAACCAAAATATTATAAACCAGAATATTAAACCCTATATATTACAACCTATATTATAACCGTACATATTAAGCCATAATATAAATCATAATATTAAAACCAAATATTATATACCCTATATATATTAAACACTCAATATTATAAACTCTAATATTGAACCTAAATAATATAAACCCTAATATTATACCCAAATATTAAAAACCCTCATGTTATAAACTGCAAATATTATAGCCCGAAATCATATAAACCTTACAACAACCGCATTAGTAAATGTGGTTCATATATGTTGATTAGTGTATATTAAGTACATGCATAACCACAATAATCCATTTTCTTTCATAATTTTATACTAAATACTATATTATAAAACCAATAACCAAAAAGTTTAGTTAACTTTAATATTAAAACTCCGAGGGAATATAAACCTAAGGGAATAACAATAGACCCTAAGAATAATATTAAACCCTAGGAATATAAACCCTAATATTAATATTATGAACCCTAGGATTAATATTATAAACCCAAGATATTAATGTGGTAAATCCAATAAATTAATAAACCTGAGGGATTAATATTATAAAATAAATGGATTATAAACCATATTATATTATTATACCTATTAGGTATTAATATCATAAACCCAAAGTATTATTAAACCCAAGAGACTACAAACCCCATACTATAAATACTAATATTAAACCGACTATAAACATTATATTACGAGATATCGGATATTGTAAATATACTATATTATAAACTATGCTATATTTACATTTTTAGTTCCCTACACATCCAAAACTATACTATAGCAATATTTTTAACCCTTGGGTTGATAATATTGTTAACCATAATGTTAACAATATTATATTATACTATATTATAAATACTATTATAAATCCAATGCTATAAATACAAATATTAAACCCATTATTATAAACACTAAAATAAAATCCAATATTATGAACCCAAATATTATAATACCCAATGTTATAAACCCTATATATTAATACAATATTATAAACCCAAATATTATAAACCAAAATATTAAACCCTACTTATAAACTGTATTATTACAACCTATATTATAACCATACATATTAATCCATAATATAAACCATAATATTAAAACCAAATATTATAGACCCGATATATTTTAAACACTCAATATTATAAACTCTAATATTGAACCCAAATAATATAAACCCTAATGTTATAAACCTTAAAACAACCATATTAGTAAATGTGGTTCATATATGTTGATTAGTGTATATTAAGCACATGCATAACTGTAATAATCAATGTTCTTTGATAGTTTTATACTAAATTTACTATATTATAAAGCCAATAACCCAAAATATTAGTTAACTTTAATATTATAAATCCAAGGGAATATAAACCTAAGGGAATAACAATAGACCCTAAGATTAATATTAAACCCTAGGAATATAAACTCTAATATTTATATATGAACCCTAGGGTTAATATTATAAACTCAAGGTATTAATAAACCCAAGGCATTAACATTATAAACCCTAACATTAATATTATAATACCAATGGATTATAAACTTAATGGATTAATATTAAAACCTATGATTAATATCATATGCCAAAACTATTATAAGTTCCCTAGGGTTAATATTATAAACCTATGTTAAATATATGAAATCTAGCATTAATATTATAAAACATATTATGTTAATATACATATTAGGGATTAATATCATAAACCCAAGGTATTATTCAACCCAAGAGACTACAAACCTAACACTGTAAATACTAATATTAAATCCACTATAAATATAATATTATGAGCCATGGTATATTATAAATATATTATGTTATAAACTACACTATATTAATATTTTTAAACCCTACACATCCTAAATTATACTATACTCATATTGTCAACCCTTGGGTTGGTAGTATTTTTAACAATAATGTTAACAATATTACACTATACTAGATTATAAATAGTATTATAAATCCAATACTATAAATACAAATATTAAACCCATTGATATAAACACTACAATTAAACTCAATATTATGAACCAAAATATTATAATCCTCAATGTTATAAATCCTAAATATTAAACACAATATTATAAATCCTAATATTAAACCCAAATATTATAAACCCTAATTATAAATCCTGTATATTAGAACCTATATTATAACCCAACATATTACGCCATAATGTAAATCATAATATTAAAACCAAATATTATAAGCCCTATATATATTAAACACTCAATATTCTAAAGTGTAATATTGAACCCAATATTATGAACCTTATTATTAAATGCAATATACACCTTAATAATATACCCAAATATTAGAAACCCTCATCTTATAAAAAGCAAATATTATAGACACAAATGTCATAAATGTTACAATACCCAAATTAGTAAATGTGTTTGATACATGTTGATTAGTGTATATTAAGCACACTCAAAACCACAAATGTTCTTGCATAATTTTATACTAAATAATATGTTATAAACTCAATAACCCAAAAGATTAGTTAATTTTAATTTTAAAACTCAGAGGGAATATCAACCTAAGGGAATAAGAATAAGTCTAACGACACAAAAGTTTAGCTAAATTTCTTACTAAAGTTTAGTCCAACTTTTACTTGACTTTCCGTCGGCCAGAAAATACAAAGAACCCCCTAAAAAAAAAAGCATTTCGCGGCAATATAAATTGACATATAAGAATCATTATTTTCGCATAATTTTGCACATTTCTTCATTTGGTCTTATTTTGCAAAGGATTTTTTTAGGTTTAAGTACTTTTTGGCATAACATTCAAATGACATTTCTTGCAGGTATGTCATACATTTTTTGGATGTTTTTTGGACTTCATTTTTTGTAAGGTATTTTGTTTTTAGAGGTTTTGGGCTTAATTTTTTATTGTTTTTTTTAAGGTATTTTGTTTTTAGAAATTTTGGGCTTAATTTTCATTGGTTTTATTTTAAGGTATTTTGTTTTTAGAAGTTTTGGGCTTAATGTTCCTTGTTTTTAGAGGTTTTGGGCTTAATTTTCAAAGGAAAATGTTTTGGATGTATTTTGTTTTTAGAGGTTTTTGGGCTTAATTTCCAAAAGACATCTTTTGGACTTAATTTCGAAAGGACTCTTTTTAGGCTTAGTATTCAAAGGACATTTTTTGGAGGTATTTTTTAAAGTGATATTTTTTTAGAGGCTTTTTGGAGGTATTTTTTAAAGTGGCATTTTTTAAGAAGTTGGACTTAATTTTCAATGGACATATTTTGGAGGTATTTTTTTGAAGTGACATTTTTTTAGAGTATGTGTTTTGGGTTGAAGTAAATCTTTTATAATGATTTTTTAAAATGATTTTTTGTCTAACTTTTTAAATGACATTTTTTTGTAGGACTTGGAAGGAAATATTTTGAGCTTCATTTCATCTTTATGAGGCATTTTTTCTCGGATTTTGTAAAGTAAGTGTTTTAGATTGAAGTATGTATTTTTTTGCAAAAAATTTAAAATGAGTTTTTTTTTAATTAATTCTTTTATGATATTTTTTTAATTGAGTTTTTGTCTAAATTTTTGAAGGAAATTTTTTGAACTTCATACTCTATTATCATTGGAAATCAAAGGAATTGCACGATAAAATATGATCAAATAAGAGACCCTGAGGAACGTAGAGAAGAGGGGAGAGAATCTTGCAAAAGAAAGAGAGAAGCACTCTCAAATATTGAAAGGGAAAATCAACCTCAACTAGAAGTTTAAGCAGGTATGTAAATGTAAATATTATGAATTTGATATTTAAAATTTTCCTAGTGTAAAATGTGAAGCTTAATTTTTATTTGATGAACTAATTTGAAAACTATTTTGCAATATAAACAGAGAGAGATATTCCTCAAAAAATTGATGATGAGATACAAAATTTTAAAAGAGAAGGTGAAAGATATATTGAACCAATGATCGAAGATGGTGAAAATTTTGAAATAAATTCAAGTGAAGAAATTGAATCACAAGGTATATATATATATATTGAACACATGCACGTATTATTGAAATTATACATTTTTATTAATTTATTTATTTATTTAATATGTAAAATTATTATGTACTATTAATTCGAATATGTACAGATGAAATCAATGTCGATGATGAGATGTTAGAAAATGTTGACACTCACACATATGGAGATAAAAGAGCTGACCATTTTATACAATATTTTGTTAAATGCATTTTTGATACGTACTTCATAAAGGAAAATGTGGTAGTTCAAGCCCAATTGTTGAAAGGTCTCCTATCATTAAGGAAATTAAAAGAAGCTACGACTTTATTGGGTATTTGAAAATTAAAAAAAAAAAAAGATAAAAAAATGAAGGAAAATGTGATACAAAATATAAATAGTGTTATAAATTCAATTAGAATATCTAGATAGAAAAACGTTTCAAATGCACGTAGAGAAATACATATGGCAGTGGTTTCATCAAGTACTAAAGAGAATCACTTGGTAAAATCCGTGGCACGAGCATTAGGAACCTCATAAAAAAATTTGCTCAAACATCAGAAATTTAGGTTGAAAATAGATGTAAATGATGAACTCTCTTGTTGGAGAGCTATTTGTAAGCAACCATACAAATATAGACTTGGAGAAAATGTTAAAAAAATAATATATGAATATTGGAAGAAAAATCCACATGTTTTGCCAAATGAAAGGGATGTGATGTGAAAAATAATAACATGAAATCAGTATGAAGAACATTCAAAACATTTCTTGGACACCACTTAGATAGAGTTGTTCAAGAAGTTCAAAGAATAGAATCATGAAATTGATGTCTCAATTAGTGATTTTGATTAATAAAAACCATGGTATGTAAAACCTATCACCGTACGTGACACTTGTTGTTGTCGTTATCATGTGGAATTTCAGTTATATTATGAAACATTCCTTAATTTTGGTAGAACATTTTGGAAAGATTCACCTCCTCCTTCCACTATCCATGATTTCATATCTCAAATTCTATGTCAAAGAGAAAGCGATGAATTATTTTACGAAAAGAAATGTGTTGGTGGTAAAAAATGTGATGATTGTGGATATTTGACTAAATTTCAAAACAAATATTGTACTGATAATAATGACCAATAATTTTCCAACATGAAAGTGAAATGGAAGAGATATGAATATATAAATACATTGATTCAAGGTTCAAATAGTGCTAAAATAATTGAATTACAAGAAGAAGAAATTTTTGTGATAGATTTTTTGAGAAATTTTGAGGTAGAAATTTATAAATACGCCAAGCATTCCCATAGAGCTCGATGGCAAGACTTGCAATTCAAAAAATCTCGTGAATTTTTTTCCACCAGCGACCATTTTGTCAGTAATTGATTCTGCAGAAAACTATACATTTGTTCCACAAAAAGAAATTCAGAGTGAATACTATCATTCTCACCAAGTCTCCATGCTTGTCCATATTCTATATAGGCATCCTGAAAAAATTTTGGATCATATAGAAAGCACCAGTGAAATTCGGCATGTTATTAAATAATATCACTTTTATATCAGTGATGATCATACACATGATACATATTTTGTACAACACTGTTTTAGAAATATTTATGACTCCTTGAAAAGTCGTGGAATAAAATTAAATGAACATTGGATATGGTCAGATGGATGTGTAGGTCAATTCAAATCTTCACAAACATTCTTTTGGTTTTGTTGACTTCATAAGAAAACCTGCATTAAACATTGTAGGAATTTCTTTGAGACTGGCCATGGAAAAGGAGAACATGACAGTGCAGAGGCATGCATAAAACAAGCACTTCGAAGATATAAAATGAACCCCTCTGCAAACTGACTTGTTGACGCTAAAGAAGTTGTTCAATGGTGCATCACTTCACTAAGCCATGAAACTAACCAATCAAGGGAAGTGCGAAGGTACATTCAATTTCATTTTTATTTGATATCCAATTTTAAACAGTGTACATTTATCACAATGATTATCTTTGATGGTATTTTGATATCATATTTACATTCTTCTTTGAATTTACCATATATAGGTTTTTTGGCATATTGGAGTTGAAGATGTAGATAGATCGATTGGAAATGACGTTGAAACAATAAAAGGGACTCAAAAATTGCATTCAATTAAAAAAAAGTTGTCCCAAAATGTGTTTGCATTGGATAAAATAAAATATTATTATTTTTGTCATGTTTTCATAGACAACAAAGAATCCAATAATGTTTGTGAAAACAAAATGTCTGTAAATATTGGAAACATACACAGCTAAATACAAAGGAGAAAATGTATGTTTCAATGTTTGAAGAAATGCAATCAGAGGAGACTACAATATCATCTGAAAGTGATTGAGTTTTTTATCTTGTTAGAGAAGGCAACATTTGAATTGCTTTCAAATGATAGAGATCTAGAAATATATACTAAATTTATTTTAAAGTTGATTTTTCAGGTTAATTATGATCTAAATTTAAATACATAAGTTTGTTTTATTATGCAGGAGATGTTTTTGTTGTAATTGAACCTACTGAAAATGATCAAAATTTGAATTATTATTTGTTGCATTGCACTGAACGAAAGATGAATTATGAGAAAACGATAATTATCACATATTTCCATATGACAGAGGATCTATTATACTTAAAGGTTATTTTTTCAGACAAAATAATCAAAGTGTGGATTTTGTTTACTTTGAAGACTATCAACCTGAAGTCATAAGTTGTCAATATAGTCACTTGGTATGTGCAACACGCATAAAGTTGATAGAGGTTCAATCAAAGAAAAAAACAAAAATTAAGAAAAGGAAAATGTCTAAATATGATCATGAATGAATCATTGAACATGGCATTCCATTGGATTTTTTTTTACTGAACTGCCCAATAATTTCTTCTCTTTGGATTCATCTTTTAGAACTTCCAGAAGTCAACTAAAAATTGAACTGCCTTGTTATGTTATCTGTGCAAGTGTTTGCACATGTACATTGTTTTGGTACATGCACACTAGTATCAACTAAAAGTAGCTTTTCTATTTGCATTGATGGAAAATGTTGCACGTATTGGATATATATATTTTCTAGAATGCAATTAATTGAAAGTATATTTTCCATACATGCATTGATGAAAAATGTTGCAAGTACTGGATATATATGTTCTATAATGCAATTAACTGAAAGTAGCTTTTCTATTTGCATTGATGAAAAATGTTTCACGTACTGGATATATACATGTTCTAGGAAATTAACTGAAAGCAGCTTTTCTATGTACATTGATGAAAAATGTTGCAGGAATTGGATATATATATATGTTCTAGAATGAAATTAAGTGAAAGTAGTTTTACTCTGTGCATTGATGAAAAATGTTTCACGTACTAGATATATGTGTTCTAGAATGCAATTAACTGAAAGTAGGTTTTCTATTTGCATTGATGAAACATGTTGCAAGTACTGGATATATATGTTCGAGAATGAAATTAACTGAAAGTAGCTTTTCTATGTGCATTGATGAAAAAATTTGCACGTACTGGATATATATGTTCTAGAATGCAATAAACTGAAAGTAGATTTTCTATTTGCATTGATGAAAAATGTTACAAGTACTCGATAATATATATGTTCTAGAATGCAATTAAATGAAAGTAGCTTTTCTATGTAAATTGATGAAAAATTTTGCACGTACTAGATATATATGTTCTACAATGCAATTAGATGAAACTAGCTTTTCTATACATGCATTGATGAAAAATGTTGCAAGTACTGGATAATATATATGTTCTAGAATGCCTTTAACTGAAAGTAGTTTTTCTATGTGCATTGATAAAAAATGTTGCACGTGCTAGATATATATGTTCTAGAATTCAATTAACTAAAAGTAGATTTTCTATACATGCATTGATGAAAAATGTTGCACGTATTGGATATATATACATTATAGAATGCAATTTTAAAATTTTATGATTGTTTGACACATCTAACAAAACCTAGAATCTTATGATTGTTTTTAGATATATATATGTGTGTGTGTGTGTGTGTGTGTGTGTTGATAGGTATTGTACTTCAATCGTTTTAACATATATATTCAAACATGTACTTAAATTATTTCTACATGTACATATATATTCATGTGAACTTTTTTTTGTTTGGAAAATGACAACTTGAATTTTAAAAACAAATGCCAAATGTAGTTCAACCATACAAAACTTGAGTTTAAAAAAAAAAACATTATATCACAACATTACTTCACATGCCAAATGTAGTTCAACCATCCAAAACTTGAGTTTTAAAAGCAAAACAAATTATATTACAACATTACTTCACATGCCAAATGTAGTTCAACTATCCAATAAAAACAAAACATTATATCATGCCAAATGTAGCTCAACTATCCAATAAAAACAAAAAATTATATTTTTCCAAATGTAGTTCAACTATCCAATAAAAAAAAAACATTATATCATGCAATCACATTCCAAATGTAGTTAAAACATCCAAAACTTGAGTTTTAAAAACAAAAAAAATTATAACACAACATTACTTTACATGCCAAATGTAGTTCAACCATCCAAAACTTGAGTTTTAAAAACAAAACATTATAGATCACAACATTACTTCACGTGTCAAATGTAGTTCAACTATTAATAAAAACAAACCATTAAAAATCACATTCACATGTACCAAATGTAGTTCACATTAAATATGTCCAAAATTTGTATCTCACAAGTATCAAGTATCAAGTTATATATGACTGCATCTAGATAACACTATATATATAAAAAGTAAATTTAATACTATTAATCTATGAAAATATAATTTTTCACATGCATGTGCATCATCCATCAAATATAGATGGATGGAGTGTCTCTCCCAGCAAAGTCATGATCCTCGAGTTGTCCTGCGAAGCGAAAGCATGGGGAACCTGTACACAATTTATACAAACATTAAAATTTAATGTTTTAAAATTGAATGAGAATATATATAATTCATGTAAAAAAAACAAAATGTAAAAAAAAAAAAAAATCATGCAGTACCTCATGATATCCCCTCTTCATTTGTTGCTCGTCGACTAAAACTTCGCCCACTGGAACATCTTCAACAGTAAACTGTACAATACAAATGTGTGTGTGTGTGTATATATATATATATATATATATATATATATATTAAAAAAATTCAAATGAAAATGCATATATAAACTTATTTTCAATAATATTAAAAAAAAATGTTAGACAACTTGTTCAAATTGTTGAAATGGTGTGGATGTTCCTATCTCCATCGCTAGAGTCTGTGGAGAAAGTAAATCCTCTATAGGAACCTAAAATTCAAAAAATTTAAAACAACTCAAGATCTCTAGATCTCAATTTATAATAAAAATTTTCAAATTCAATTTATAACTTATAACTTAAAAACATATATATTTAAGTGAAGAATTGAATACTTGTGCTAGTGGATTTGGCACATTTTGTAAGAGTGGCTCGGAAAGAAAATCTCCAAAAACCTAAAATTCAAAAAATTTAAAATAACTCAAGAGCTAGATATATCTCATTTTTTAATCGAACTTTTTGAGGTGGAATATATAACTTAAAAATATATTTAAAAGTGAAAGGGTGGTCATACTTGTGATGCTGGATTTGGCATATCTCCCAAGGAAGAAGAAGGTAACGGCATCCCAAAAACATCGGACGGAATCAGAATCTGTTAAAACATTTTATTATATATATACATATACATGTGTGCACAATTATTTATTTTAAAAATATCTCATCATGTTTCGATATATATATATATATATATATATATATATATATATATATATATATATAACAGATAAAAAATAATTGTACATCATCATGTGTTCACTTAAAAACACTAACGTTTTCCAACATATCTTGATGGTGAGAACCATCTTGATTGTATGATTGATGGTGGGACCCATCTTGATTTTTTGAACCAGAGGCTCCAACCATGATATTAACATTTTTTTCAGTCATCAAGCATGAAAACTGCAAATGGTGTTAACATATAATGATACTTTTTTGTAAGATTAATGTATACAAATAAATGTATGTATATATATGTATTTATTACAAATTGTAGATGTATTAAAATAATCACCCTAACCATTAACACATACCATTCCCATGCCCTCTTGCTCATGAATAATTAGGTCCTGCCAACCATTGCGACAATTAATTGCATATGTTTTGAGATCTTCAACACTCATGTTGTCAATCTCTTCATCTGTATAATACACAAAATTAGCTCGTGCATTCTCACGTGCTCTTTGTCGATTTAGACAAACATCGACTCCACCCAGTCCACTGTGAACATTGTCAATGATGGAATCCATTGCATCTCGACTAATTTGAGAAGTGGCGTCCATCTCTAACTGCAAAGTTTCGACACGAAGAGGCCAACTAACCAATGGTGGCTCAGGGCGAGGGAACTCAACATCACGCCTAACGCCCCTACAGTCACACAATCGACCTTTCCCAGGAACAAAAAAAATCAAAGGAAAGGTCATTGTAATTGGGTTTCATTTGCAAAAATAATTCTGCATAAAATAATTTTTCAAAATAAATCGAAATCTCGTCGTTACATGGGAGTCTTCTATAGGCCGCAAGGTGTCTATCATACAAATAACAAGTTATATGTGGGTGCTTGAAATATTTCACCTTCAGCATCTTTCATTTCATCTCTTCTTTGAAATTAAACATAGACTTGGCCATTTCTTATGTAAGTCTTTGTTTAACAACCTCCCATGTATCAAGACCCATCACTGTTTCCTTTATTTTTCTCATCACTTCTATAAAAATATCAGTGGTTCACCCAAGCTTTAGGTACACATCTACTAGTTCTCTTAAAGAGTGTGTAACTATTTCCAAGCTTTGTCGACTCTCAGCAAGTAGGGTCAAAGCCAAAATATCTCTCTTCAATTTTGCATGAAGATGTTGACACCTTTGTAAGGTGCATTGTTGTATGTTTGTTTCCCAAAACATATCGGAAATGTCGGATGGATAAGTTGTGGTTGGTGTACAACCATATTCTTGAATGACGCATTCTTCCCTACGTATTTTTTGAGCAACATTTAAAGCATCATTTTCAGCCTCTGCATTAATATATAAAATTATGTATATTAAAAAAACACATGTAAAAAAATTTGTACAAATTGAATGAAAATAATATTCAAATTGATGGCCACCTCGATGTGGTTGGCTAGAATCTTGCCCACCCTGAGACTTTTGAGAACCAGAATGATTGTGTTGAGAACCAGAACGACCACCGATTGATTGAGAACCAACACAACCATTCGTTGATTGGCCTCTGGGGGAATACATATCACCACCTTAATGAAATCCGCCAGCACTTATTGATGGCCCTCCAAGGGAATGTGAACCACCACCAACCTCACGAGATGAGAGAGAAGCTTCATAAAAAAATATAAATTTATAATAAATTCAAAAATACATTCATACATATAAATACATGTACATATTCATTGATTAAATTGCGTAAACCATACCATGATTGCGTGAACCAGGGGCATGCTCCATTGATGGAGTAGACACCCTTGTCCTCCTAGCTCCTAAAAAGTAAAAAATGAAACTTATTAACAACTAATTTAACTCACAAAATTGATAAAAAATAACTTCCATATGTACACACATGTATTGTATGTTACATAGTATTTTTTCACTGTCCCTACAATCCCCATCTCGCCCATTGGAGGGTCATTTATATGACCAATAAGAAGTGTCATGCCTTGGAAAAACCATTATTGTGTCCCTTTACATGAGAGTAACATTCCTCCTATTGACAATTCCCTGAGTAGAGACTCAAAAACCCTTGTTTTTGCCTGGGCATGGGTAATCAGTTATGCCCTCTTACCAAAGAGGAAAATTAACATTGGGCTTGCACCAGATGGCGCTCTATCCTAGTTTTCCACCCACGCCAAGATGTTTATGGAATGTTTTTTAAACTTAGAGGCAGAGATTCCACTCCAACCACCTCGAGGATGAGTCATTGGGAGTGGTTGAACTGATAAACCATGAACTACCTCCTTTAGGTTTATGGTTTCCACCTCTTATGGGAACTCCTTAAAGGATAGGCCTCCCTCCCAAATTTGTATGGATCCTAACCTCCTCCTTTTCCTCTATAAAAGAATTTATCTATCTTAGTACAAGCTAGTTGAACTTGGAGAATTAGACATACTATAGCTGAATGACTAGAGAAGATAGAATAAGAAGGAATTACGTTGAGGAAGCTTGATTCCATGACTTCTGAGAGAGCTTGAGTCCATGTCTTCATCTCGTTCAAATTCCTTGACGAGCATCCGAGATCTGCTTCGCCTGAACCCTGCTAGAGGAGACTAGGACGTCAAAGCATCAGTTGTAACTCTTCCTTCTATTCATTTATATACATGACTATTGTTTGGTTCCACTGTTGTGTTAATATGTTTGTTTAACACAATATGTTTAGCCCTCTTTGACTGGTTAATAGTTATGAATGAAATTTTGTTATCTTATATGTTGTTCTTGTTTCTTGTTCTATGTGTAGGTATCCAAGCGTAATGGTGAAAGGATTGTGACTTACCGAGGTAGGAGCGAGAGGCCACCACTACTACAGCAACAATGATAGCGTTGGATTCTAGGTAGGTCAATCTACCATGTCCCTTGTTCATTCAATAATTAGGAAGCAACACTTTAGCATGCCCATTTGTTTCTAAACACACTCTAGGGCTAGAGGGATCGTCTCTGTCCGTAGAGAGGATTTACTTGCATAACAAATTGGCGACTCCGCTAGGGACCAGTGCGAGTTTTTCGTTTCATTTTTGCTGAGTTAGTTTCAATTATTGCTTTAGTTTTCTGTATTTTTTGGTTTGCTTGTTTAAATTTCATCCTCTGTTCAGCTCCAGAGTGTTAATATTGACCTCTTCTCATTAGGTTTTGGTTTTTCCTCTTTTTCCCATAGTTATCTGTCTTGGCGCGGTTTTTCTCTGAACAGTCGCACCAATTGGTGTAGGTTTATCTTTTTGCAATCGTGCCAACCCCTATATGGCTTGGATTACAGCCTTACATTCATGCCAACCCCTGTAGGAATTGGTTTGACCTCCTTGATGAGTCTTTTGGTCAATTGTGCTTCCTTCTGGGTTATTTTTTATTCATAATCATGCCTTTGGGATTGTTTTAATTGCTGTCGACTTTCTTTTCTCAGTTTTTTGTCCATCTTCTTATCAGTGTCAGTTGAGACCTTAGGGTTTCTAGGTGTCCTAGTGCACTGAGCCTTCTGTTCGAAAATCGAGTCGGTTTGTTTGTTGTCAGTCCCATTTGTGGCTTGATTGCACTCAGTTTTCTTGATCTTTTGAGTGATTGTCGTCATTGCATAGTCATTTCATTTTCTCGATTGGTTCTTCGCCTTACTGCTCCAAGTATAGATTACATTGCTTGTTTTGGATCATTTTGAAAATTGTCTCTTGGTTTGAAAGATTGCGACATTAGTTTGAGTGATTTCTTGTGTTTGTTTCTTGTTTTATTGAGTCATTCAATTTCGATTCCTATGCAACACTTAAGCTAGTGTTTGTTTTCGTTTTTCATGTAATTAGTGCAGCATCTACTTCTTTTCATTGAATTTTTTTAAAAAAAAAACATATTTTGCATTCTTTCTTGGCATTGAAAGTGAAATACTCTTTTGCATAACTAGCATCTGATTATCTATGAAAGAGTTTCATTTTCGTTATATTTTGTTAGATGCATTAGTGGATTTCTTCTCATGGTCTCTGTTTAGTCTCAAAATAGTCCCTATTCTCACTCCATTATTCACCCAATACCTTCACATTACTTCCATATTACCTTCATGTCACCTTCATTCCACCTCCACATCATTACATTTACCTCATCATTGGATTATAACTATGCCTTTCCAAAGTTTATTAATTATTAACATTTTTAGGTGGATTTATGGTTAAACTTTAGAAAATAATATGCTTATACCTAACAATTATAATGAGTTTGTTGACATGTGTAGGTACAAAGGAAGCTTCCAAAGCATATTTATGTGGCACTCTATGATCAAATTCGAATTTGAGGAGATCATGGACCTCATGGAGGAAATCATGGACCTCATGGAGAAGATCATGGAGGATAGGGTTATGTGTCACCATTGGTTGAGAAATATGTGGGTCAAAGGAGGGAATAGTGGATTTATATTTATGAGTTTGTTATCATAGCTTTTGTATAAATAGGACTGTCATCTCTTTCATTTGTAATCATAATTTTTAGTCTTAATTTTGATTTGTAATTTTAGTATATTATAGGTTGGTAGTGAGAAGTTAGATTGGAGAATCAATGTAATGGTTGCAATTGCAATTTGCAATTGATGATAAATAAGATGGAGCTTCTTTGATCCTTTGACTTTTAGTTTTGTGTGCTTGTGAATCCTTGGAAGGATCCCCATTGCCTAGCAAGTACACTTTTATTTTCGTAAGTTTTTATTTTATGTTGTTTGTGAATTTCATTGGATTTAATTATTAGGTTCATATGTTTGGAATATTAATGAATGACCTTTCGTAAGAAAGTATTAATGTTTCCTTCAATGAATATAATTTGTTATTTAATGTTTGATTTCATTAGTTTAAGTTTATGATTTATATGTTTGAGAAAGAAATGAATAGTCTCTTGTAAGAGAGCTTCATATTTCATGCAATCAATCAGAACTAGATTTAAGTGCTTTAATTTCATTAGTTTAAATACTTTGTTTATTAAGATGATTAGAAATACTAATGAACAACCTCCTGTAAGGGAGCTTTGGTATTTCTTCACCTAGCTTAGTTTAGTTTGTCTCTAAGTCCATATATTTTGGATAATCGTCGAAGTTTACTTACCCGGATTGATAGTAAATAAAACTCTAATTTGCATCCGCATTTTAAACCAAACATTTTGGCGCCGTTGCTAGGAGGATGATTTAGAGATAGACTTAGGAAGTCATTTTTATTGCAATTTCTTTTATGGACTAACTTGTGAAACGTGGTGACAGAAGGATCTTCATAAAGGAGTTTATGTTGAGTTTTCTTTTTCTTTTTTTTTTCATACTTAGTTAGTTTCAAAGTTAGTTTTTAAACCCCCCATTTCTTACTAATTCATCCATAGATGAGAAATTTGAAGATGTTAAATAGGTACTTTTTGGAGAAAAAGAATAATCTTGAAGACTCGTTCCAAAAGCACCTTACGCAAACTCCAAGGATCAAACAGGTTACTCACATCCTTGCAAATAATCGGGTAAAATTTTTCATTCTTGATGTGAGCATTTTTGAATTTTTAGTCTGTAGATGGCTTCACTGGAAGCATTCTTTTACCTAGGAAATAAAAAAAAAATCTTTCAAGCAACTTAGATAGAATAAATTATGAAAATAAAATGAGCTCGTTAGAAGTTTTCAGTCTTATTTTCAAAAATAAAAATAATAAATCATCATGAATAAATGAATAAATTCAGTGGCACAGTAAGAGCTACTTCATCATCGTATTTTTATATCTTGTTTCTGTATCACGGGTAAGCCAGGAGCTTGATTATCGGAAAGCTTTGTCTTCAGAGAGACTAAACGCGCCCACAACATTGCAAAAAGAGTATAGACAATGCGAAGTTTTGTCGCAAATCTTGATTGTGTTTATTATCAATCCACGCTAACCTGCATAAATAAAAACAAATCAAGAGATTAGTGTGCTCTCTTCCTGCGCTTCGTGCGATCAGGAAGATCAGAAAATCTATTGATTTATTTCCAAAATTAAATAAATAAATAAATAACTATTTCTTGGAATTTGCACAAATCATTAAAACTACAATGATTTCAATACTGATAAATCATATCAAAGTTATTTCCAATTTGTTCAATTACACAATGTATTACATTGATGGAAAACATGGGTTTTGCAAACAACAAATGAAAATGAATATGCCCAATAAGGAATTGGAAATATATGGAAAATGCCAATGGCTATACTTTTGCGCTGCCAAAGTGTAGTGTAGATTCTATTAGCCACTAGAAAGGGTCTCATTTATTTGTATGTATGAATTTTACCATAGTTGAATCATATTTCTCTACTATAAGACTGGTGCTTCCCATATACTTTAACTGATTCCAGGTCTCAATCTGAGAAGGAAACCTCCACACTATGTTGAACAAGCACACTGCATGGTAAATCAAATCAATGCAAAATAGATTTGCACAAAAAATGATAAATTTGCCTACATATAAATCGAAAAAAATAATAGCAAACCACTGTATGACTTTCTATATTCCTGCGTGGCTCTTCTTTACGATTTTGGCTGTACAAATCCGTACAAAACTATACACAATTGCTACGTACAATTTTGTTGCACTATATTCTCACTCTCTTTCTCTTCTACTCTGTTAAAGGGGAAGGTACATCCATATGAATATGCATTGAACAACAGCTCCCAGCTCCCAATGTTGAACTTCTCTATGGGTTTAACATCCATATGAATAACTACTTTATCCAGTCATTAGGCAACAGAGAAATGCAATCTCTACAAAAACGTCAGTTTTAAAAAGAGGTTTCTGATTGAACCAAGGTAAATTTGAAAAAACTAATACATGGGTTTTTGCCAAAATTGAATGAGTTACATAACCCAGAAATCGTTTCCTTGGAGTCTTGACGGTTTGAGAGGAAAGCGCAGTTCTTCGGGACCCTATTTTGGTGACAGCGTGAAGAAAAAATCGATTTTAAAAAAAATTAATGCACATCCAATTACGGGTTTTTTTGGCAGGTGAGATAGACACTAAATTTGATTCCATTCTGAGCCAATCCAACAATTATACCATTCCATAAAATCTTGCCACCGTTGAGAGAAATCATTGTTTTAAAGGAATAGATCCCAAATTTAATTTATGAAATAATTTTTGAATGACATGTTGAAGGGATCCATTTATGCACGCCACTGCTATCTTTGGCACGCGATGCAGATCTGGGTATAGCTGGAAATCATATATTTTGCGGCTCATAATTTTTCAGAGATATCCAGCCCCGATAGTGTTGTGAATTTCTGTTCCCTACGCTGCTAATCGTTCAGCTGGAGGATAAATTGCCGGAGGAGCCTATGGGAGTGCATTATGGCGCTTTGACTAACTATCTGCATTACTATCTGAGAAGAAACACTAAGCCACGCATGTGAGCCACTGTCACACTTGCCATTAAGGTTGGTCTCCTACCTGCCCTCCTGCCTGCAACATCATTTTATCTTGTCACTTCACTTCTTGTATTGAATTTCCGAAAATAAAAAACCTTAATCAAGAAAGAAGGTGTAGCCCATCCGATTGCAATTGAAGAAGCACCAACTATGCCAAGAATATTGTCATTAAAGAATGACGCATCGATAGGGAATTTTGGCAAGTACAAGTTCGATGACGACATGTGAAATTCGAAATCATCGACGCAAATCATGAAACAATTTCGATTGTGGTCAGGATTTACATAATTGCAACAAAATTGGATTTTATTTACAAAAAGTTGCATAATAAGGGAATTAATTATACTCATTTTATATTTGAAAATGGATTTGTAAAAAAAAAAATCATAAAATTGGGCTAACTTATACATTTGATTTTATTTAAATCTGTTTCATTGGTGTTTAATTTTTGTATAAAAAACCAAGTAGAAATTGATCACTTTTGCTTGGATATATTTATGTCAAGTTTTTGCAGATTTCGGATGATCAAATTATCATTAAGGAAACTAATTGTGCGTACAATTGGTCTTCAAACACTAATTTCATGAGAAATTCTAACGAACAAGTCCATAAACATAAACAAAATTTCTCGAAAATTACAAGTTCTTGCAACTTCCTGTAATAGTTTAATGGTTTGACATGTTGCATGACAAATTAGAAAAATTCAAAGAGCTGGGGTTTGTTCTTAAATGTACAAGGATGGTGAAATACCTATCCACACTTGAATTCGACGTCTACAAGAGGCTGGTCAACATTGGTCAAAATCAGCTATTTTAGCAGGTAATCCAGAATTAAGGAGAAGATTTTCTATATTTAAGATTTTGCATGCCATAATTCATTTTTTTTCTCTTTTCCAGCCAGAGTCATTATCCATTTTCCATTACCACATACACTTGATTACATTTTTCCTCAATCCTAACCCACCAATAAAACCAACCAAGATGTTCTTCAAGCTTTTTGGTCCACTTTACATATTCATTGTTCGTTTCCTTTTTCCTACACTTGCAAATAAAACCTTCCATCCATACACCATTGGGTCCATAGTCCTTGAATCTAAATATCTTTCTAAAAACACGTTGAAGCTTGGGAAAGCTATCATGCCAAAAAACAAAGGGAATATATCAATGTCCCTTGTTCATCGGATCTTCTAAGTATTCAGCAACAACAAATTCATTCATACTTAGAAAGATGTGTTTGGGGCATCTTGACTCTCATCCTCATTAAAGATGGGAGCTCTCGTGTTGACTACTAGCATCCATCAACAACCACTAAGTTAACAATTTCTTGTTATGTTCAACACCAAAACATTTATTCACGTGACAAGAATTGTGCCAATGATTGTAGAAGACTTGAAGACCAATCATTTTGTAGAAGAGGAAGCAGAATTACTTTCATTACTTTTCAGTTTTTGATGTAAATGACTTGAGGACAAGTCAATAAATAAGGTTGGGAGGGAAAGTGTAAATTATAAATTTTGTATACCTTCCAAACCTTATACATTTTCAGCCGCATTCTGCAGCAGATTCCAAACATTCAGCAGAAGATCCAGCAACAGATTTAGTAGCAGATGTAGCAACAATAAAAGATTCACTTTTTCGATTGCATCCACCATTTTCACAACCAAGTAAAGAAGACTATGAACATAATTTTGCAGCCACACGTGCACAACTCCCATCCATTTTTGAAAGGGTAAGTTAAGGTATGATATTTTCTAACTTTTAACCATTTAATTCCTTGAAAAGTTAGAATGATAATTTTTGGAAAAACTTCACTTCCTTTCGTCATTTTGTCAAATTGCCAAAACCATCAGTTGAGGGGGGAAATACATTCACATTCATATGTTACCACATTCATATAATATTCAAAACATTCATATCACATTCAAAGCCTACATAATTTCAAAATATATTTACTATTACATCATCATGAGCATATAAATGGCTTTTCAAAAAGTACTTAAAAGATAATTAGATGCCAACACAATCATGGTTGTCACACAAGAACCAACCATGATGCATTCCAACAAAAATAATCTGCAATAAAAATCACATTATCAATATGCAAAGATCATACATACATTAAAATTGAATGCAACAAACAAAATATGGTTGCAACACAAGAACCAACCAAGTTGCAGTTTATCAAAAAAACTTTGCAAAAGTTCATGCAACAAAAAAAATATGGTTGAAACGCAAGAACCAACCAAGTTGCAGTTCATCAAAAACACTTTGCAAAAGTTAAGTAAATGATATCATGTAGAGTTTAAGCCAAAGCTTAAGTATCAAAAAATAATGTAATAGATTGCATGAGGACATGCAATACCTTCAGTTGGGGGGTATTTTTAGTCTCAAAATATTCCCTATTCTCACTCCATTATTTACCAAATACCTTCACATTACTTCCATATTACCTTCATGTCACCTTCATTCCACCTCCACATCATTACATTTACCTCATCATTGGGTTATAACTATGCTCTTCCAAATTTTATTAATTCTTAACATTTTTAAGTGGATTTATGGTTAAACTTTAGAAAATAATATGCTTATACTTATACCTAACAATTAGAATGACTTTGTTGACATGTGTAGGTACAAAGGAAGCTTCCAAGGCATCTTTATGTGGCACTCTATGATCAAATTCGAATTTGGGGAGATCATGGACCTCATGGAGGAAATCATGGACCTCATGGAGAAGATCATGGAGGATAGGGTTATGTGTCACCATTGGTTGAGAAATATGTGGGTCAAAGGAGTGAATAGTGGATTTATATTTATGACTTTGTTATCATAGCTTTTGTATAAATATGAGTGTCATCTCCTTCATTTGTAATCATCATTTGTAGTCTTAATCTTGATTTGTAATTTTAGTATCTTATAGGTTGGTAGTGAGAAGTTAGATTGGAGAATCAATGTAATGGTTGCAATTGCAATTTGCAATTGATGATAAATAAGACAGAGCTTCTTTGATCCTCTACATTTGACTTTTCGTTTTGTGTGCTTGTGAATCCTTGGAAGTATCCCCATTGCCTAGCAAGTACACTTTTATTTTAGTAAGCTTTTATTTTATGTTGTTTGTGAGTTTCATTAGATTAAATTATTAGGTTCATATGTTTGGAATATTAATGAATGAACTTTCGTAAGAAAGTATTAATGTTTCCTTTAATGAATCTGATTTTTTATTTAATGTTTGATTTCATTAGTTTAAGTTTCTGATTTATATGTTTGAGATAGAAATGAATAGTCTCTTGTAAGAGAGCTTCATATTTCATGCAATCAATCAGAACTAGATTTAAGTGCTTTAATTTCATTAGTTTAAATAGTTTTTTGATTAATATGATTAGAAATACTAATGAACAACCTCCTGTAAGGGAGCTTTGGTATATCTTCACCTAGCTTAGTTTAGTTTGTCTCTAAGTCCATATATTTTGGATGATACTTGAAGTTTACTTACCCGAATTGATAGTAAATGAAACTCTAATTTGCATCCACATTTTAGACAAAAGAGTCTCATTGTTTGCTTTTGTTTGAAATATTTCTATCCTTTTCATAAATAGCATTCATTGAATCAGAAATGATGTTCATTTGCATACAGCTTGCATTTAGGGATTTTTGAGATCCAAAATCGGTAGGACCTTAAAACTGAAATATAAGCCAAGATCAACTTTAAAATTTATTTAATTAACCTAAGGAAGCATTGAAACCTAACGAAACATTTTTAGTGGTCTAGGCTAGAGACGTGTTTCGGCGTCTTAAAACCTAGTAGTTGTCGTTCGCCATCTAGCTTTAGACAGCGCTAGTATGGACTTTTGCTCCCCGTACCATCGATTATATAAAGGGATACCCTTCTAGGTTGCAATCCTTTTATCCATAGGAAGCCGAGTCTGCCGCCTTGTAACCGTGATACACTTAACACAGAATTCGGGGAGACTACCTGCATGTACGTCAAGTCCTTGGTCATTTCTCTTTCATTTGATCACCAAGGTGTATATGGTAGTTCACGGAAACCTAGTATACCCTCTTTCTTTATATTCCAAAGTATTCATTTTTATCTTTTCATGACTCTTTAAAAAGAGAAGAGATTGTCAATCACTTGTCCTTTCACGCTCGTTTAAAATTGAAAGTGACTAGAGTCATCTTTGGCCTGTTTCTAAACTCTTTAAAAATGAAACAACAAAATATGGTTTCAGTGTCATAAAATTAATCACCTACAATCACACACCCGTTAAAGTTTTATTACTTGGCCTGTTGCTTTTCCTTGGTTTTGATCTTGGAGTCCTCGATTGGTTTTATTTTTTTCTTTCTATTCTGATATACAGTCATGTTGGAAAAACCACCAGTTTCATTGTCCTCACTGCCTCCTAGTGGTAGTTCTTTCCCGGACGTTTCTCTTGAAACTCCTCAGTCCACTAGGTCTGCTGAGATCTCGCAGCCTATTCTCCTGTCTATCCTGCCTCTTGCTACTCAATCTCTTCCTGAAGAGCCAATTGATTTCAATTGGCCTCCTTCTGGTGCTTGGTCTGGTTTTTGGAAGAAGGAGATTTTTCTGCTCTTACATCAGGCTCGCCATTTTTTGCTGTTGTTGTGCCTCCTAGTCCCTGTAGCCTTTTTTAAGATCTTACTACAGAGTCAGACATGGACTCGTCTAGTCCTGTTGGTAGTGAAGGAATGCCTGTTTCTACAGGATAATATCAGTTTTTTTCAGAAGATGTCCCTTGTGTTTCTACTCAGTCTTCTCCACCATCAGTGTCACTTCCACCTGGCTATCGATCCTTGAGTCAGATTATGTCTAGTGTTGCCTCCGTTGTGCAATCTAGTACAGTAACTCCTTCTCATAGTTTGGTCTTACCCTCATTAATACTATCACCTTCGACACCTGGTTCGTTGATTACTGTTACATATGTTCCAGTCTGACCAATAGTCTCTGTGGCTTCATCCACACCTTTTGTTACCCATCAGTCGTCGGGATCATTTCAAACCCGCATGTCTATTTTTCTCAACCCTATGTGGCCCGTTATCCTGGCCCAGGTAGCTCACAAACCCGTGCCATGGAAACCCCATCTACCTCTACCACGCTTATGGTTTCTACCTATGTGTTTGATGAGTATATGTTGGATATTCACCAATGTTATGCTCCTTCGATGGAGGCCACGCCTGCTTCTAGTGTTATTTCCACTACCCCTGTGATTCCTGATGGTCTTACTTTTGAAGAGTATTTGTTGGTTGTTTAGAAATAGAGCTCTCAGGGTTCTCAGTAGCCTCAGTCTCTTGGTATTCCTCTTTTTCATCATTATGATGTTTTCGGTAACCCTGTTTATTCATAACCACTTCATTATGATGAGCATGGTAATATGGTCTATTTTCCTCCTACTGATCCTTATCATACTGTTTCTCGTTTCAAGCCTACCTTGCCTGTGCAACCCTCTGGCTTGCAAGGAAAACCCCCTGTGGGACAACCTTTAGCTCAGCAGGGCCCTGCCTTTGGTCCACAAGGCCAACCTTTACAAGGTTAACCTTTGGCCCAACATGGACAACCCTCCGGTCTTTTCAGTCAATCTTCGAATCAACTGGGACTATCTCATGGTTCCGAGGGGAAAATCTACCCACCACAAGGACAACCTGTTGCACCACAATTGTAGCCACATGTTCAGTATGGCCCAAATGTTGTGCAACCAGGACAACCTTACAGTCCTTCCCTGGGTCAACCTGGTTATCAGGGACAACCTGGTCCATCACAACCATCAGGCCAACCTTTCCCACAAGCCCAACTCGGTGGCCCTCAGCAATCGATTCAACCTGATCCTCAGCCAATTCCATCGTTTCAGCAGCCTATTCTACCCGCTCAAAAGCCTGCTCAACCTGCTCAGCTGGGTCCACGTACTCAACTGCAAGGTGCTTACTACCCCCAAGGTTCATATAAACTAGTAGATACTGCACCTCAGGTTCCTTACCCTCAAAATCAACCTGTCTATCATCAACCTCAAATCCATGCTTATATTCCACAGTAGACTTCATACGCTGCTCAGCAAGGACCTCAATGGTGTACTCCAACTCAATATCCTCGTCCTCAACACCAGTATCAAATTACTTATCCTACTTCTAATCCCTATGATCTAAATCCTTTGGGACAGAATGTGTGGGGATAGAATCTTGCTCAGACTAGATGGAATGTACATGTAGGTCCTTATCAAAGACCTCTAATGACTTTCAATACCCAATTGTCGTTTCTTGCTACGTTGGAATTACCTGATGCATCAAATTTGATGAACGATCCCATTCTTCATAACTCGTATTGGCCTCTGGTTCCAACCAAGATTCCTGGTGATTGTCCTAAATTTGAGGGCAAGTCTGGTGAAGACCCCCAAGTGCATGTTATTACTTACCATTTGTGGTGTTCCTCTAACTCTTGGGTTGAAAATTCTATTAGACTCTATCTTTTCTAGCGAACTCTTACTGGTGCCACTGCAAAGTGGTACATTGAGCTATCTCATGGCATCTTCCAAGATTTCAATTATTTAGCCATGGCGTTCCTTACACATTTTTAGTTACCAGTCCATTATGAGACCGAGACACACATCCTTACTTCATTGAAACAGAACCAAGCTACTCATATCTCGGATCATATTCATGAGTGGCGACATCGTCGTCGCATGATCAAATTTTAAATTCCTTATCAGCTTCTAACTCATTGGTTCACCACATCCTTTGTCAATCAAATTGCCAAAGACATAGCTATGGGGGCATGTGTAACCAAGGAACAAACCATTTCTTATGCCCAGTACCTTGATCTTGTGTACTCTCATTCTAGCGCATTATATGATATCTTGCCTGATGCTCCCCAACCTGGCACTTCTAAACCACTAGCGACTCCATCCGTCGATGGTATTATTGGTTATGTGTCTTAGACTTCTCAAAATTCTTCATCTTCAAACTCTGAGAAGCCGAAGTTCGATTCTTCTAATAATGTTGCTTCTCAGTCTACTTCGAATTCTGGTAAACCCGCAGAAGCTAATGCCATTAAGGCCAATCCTACAGATAATGCTTCTAAAACTAATAAGAAGGGTAAGGGTAAAGCCAAAGCCGATACCCTGAAACAGGATTCTCAGAAACCTCGTGCTGGTGATGGTTCTCAACGCAAACAGAAGTACCCTTTTTTTATTTGTTACCGAAGAGCACTTCACCAAGGACTATCCTCGACGGTCCGAAGTGAGCCGATTACTCAGAGGCACTCAAGGAGCTTCCGCCATTCTTAAAGAACCTTTCCCATCTCAGAAGACTCAAGTGGTATAGAAACCTCAGTCCTCTGCCCCATTTGGTTCTCGGGTGTTCATGATGAATGGTTCTGCCACCATTTTTATTGCTACTCGGTCGAAAGATTATGCTAGATCCCATCAGGCCACGGGGAAGGAGATCATTGATGGTCCTCCTCCTCTTCCTATTACTGGTCCTCTTGAAATTGAAAGTCTCAATGTTGAATCCGTTTTGCAACCACCTTCCAAAGGTGTCCTCCGTAGGTCTTCTTATAATCCTAACGCCCGTGCCGCTCACCATTACAATATTGTTGAGGATTTGGCTCATGATCCATCTGCGATGTCTGCGTTAGAAGTACTTCAGAGCTATCTATCACAGCGAAGATCTTTTTTATCTACGATTGGCGGGATTGATCATGCCGATACTAGTCTTCTTGCTTTTGATCTAGATAATTTTGTTCCACAACTTCCACATCAGATTGCGTTCATTATTCAAGTTGTTATTAATGGTCTAGACATTCATCGAGAAGTTGTGGATGAAGGTGCATCAACCTGTATCATGTCATCTTCGTGTTGGAAAGCTATTGGTTCTCCAACCCTGAATTCATCACCAAATGCAGCATTTGATGGAAGAGAATCAAAACCTTTAGGTGTTCTCGCTAGTTCACCGATTACTTTGAAAGGGAAGACAGTCAATGTCGAGGTCGAAGTCATTGACGCTAAGTGTTAGGAAATTAAATATTACAAAGCAATGAAACACATAAAATATGTGGAAAACATAAGCACACAAAACACATAAAACCAGAGAGACACAGATATACATGGTTCACCCAATTTGGGCTACGTCCACCCTGAACAACCAGTCCTTCCTTTCTATTATCCATCAAAATGAAAAGGCACAACCTACAGCATATCCGCTATAATATCCTCTGTTCTCTCTCACAATCTCTCTATCTATTTCTCGCTCCAAGAATACACATACAATAGACAGCCACAATACAATACCCTCATATAAGCGAGGGGTTGCCTTCTAGGGTAAAAAACCTTAAACTAAACATAACTTCTATCATTAGATCATCCGCCTAATGAATGGCCCAGATTTACTAGAAATTACTATACTTTTTACAAGGCAATTTTACATATGTTTTTAGCTTCGGGGGCGCTACCCCTGAAACCCTCCGAAAGGGGGGGGGGGATCCATAAAGTCGCAGCTGCCCCCCCTAGACCCCCCAGGTAGCATTTAATTATAGGGATCGTTTCCACCCCCATTAAGGTACAGGGGTCCAACACTGTGATCCAAATAAACAAGATAATCAGGCTCCACACCCAACAATCTCCCACTTGGAGAATGATTGTAGCAACTCCACCGCCGCTTCATTTGCTAGACAATGACTCCTCTTTGGACCTGGCTATTTCTCATATTCATCGTCATCCTTGAAGACCAATTGAAACTGTGCATGTTCTCAGTTTCTCCCTGGTTACAACTTTTGTTAGAATATTTGCAGGATTCTAGATAGTGTGTATATTTTCCAGCTTCAATTGTCCATCCTCAAATACTGACCATATGAAATGATACTTGAGTTGTATGTGTTTAGTCCTGGAATGAAATGTTGAGTTATTTACAAGATGAATGGAACTTTGGATATCACTTTATAACGTGCCCATATCATGCTTCTTACCCAATTCATCCATAAACCTTTGTAACCAAATCATTTCTTTACTAGCCTCTGTAGCAGCAACATACTATGCTTCTGTTGTTGAAACTGCAACAACACTTTGGATTTTTGAAACCCAACTGACAATTGTTCCACCTATAGTAAATACATAACCTGTAGTGCTCCTCATGTTATCTCTGTCACCTGCCATATCTGCATCAACATATCCCTGTAGAGAAATGTTTGAACCACCAAAGCATAATGCTTGATTTGTGGTACCTCTCAAATATATGAGAATCCATTTTACTGCCATCCAATGTTCTTTTCTAGGATTGTTCATGTACCTGCTTACAACTCCCACTGCATGTGAAATATTAGGCCTTGTGCAGACCATTGCATACATTAAGCTTCCAACTGCTGATGCATATGGAACTTTAGACATATAGTCCATTTCTTCTTGGGTCTTGGGGTACATCTCCTTACTAAGTTTGAAATGGCTAGCAAAAGGTGTACTAACTAGTTTTTCATTCTGCATATTAAATCTTTTCAACACCTTTTGTATGTACTCATTCTGAGACAGTGTTAATTTGCGATTTTTCCTATATCTAGTTATCCTCATACTAAGGATTTGTTTTGCAGCTCCCAAATCCTTCATTGCAAACGAATTTGCCAATTTTCTTTTGAGCACATTTATTTCCTGCATGTTAGACCCTATAACAAGCATGTCATCTACATACAATAACAATATAATATAGCTGCCATCATTTTGCCTTTTCAAATAAACACAGTGATCGGAGTGACATCTAGTATAACCTTGTTCAGAAATAAACTTGTCAAATTTTAGATACCACTTCCTTGGAGCCTGTTTTAAGCCATACAAGCTCTTATTTAACCTGCACACTAATTTTTATTTCCCTTTGACCTCATATCCTTCTGGTTGCTACATATAGATCTCTTCCTCCAAATCTCCATGGAGAAATGTTTTCTTTACATCTAACTGTTCAAGATGAAAATCTTCCGCTGCTACAAGACTTAAAATAGTTCTGATTGAAGTCATCTTAACAACAGGAGAAAATATTTCATCAAAATCAATACCTTTCTTCTATGCAAACCCCTTCACCACAAGTCTAGCTTTATACCTCTGTTTTCCTCCATCTTCTTCCTTCAACCTGTAAACCCATTTATTATGCAATGTAGTTTTACTTGCAGGAAATCTGACTAAGTCCCAAGTCTAGTTATGCATTAAGGAGTCCATCTCTTCTTCCATGCCTAGCTCCCACTTCTTCCTGCTTTCAACCTGCATTGCTTCTTCATAACATTTAGGTTCACCAAAATCAGTCAACAATAAATAATATAATGAAGGAGAGTATCGTTCAGGGGGTCTACTTATCCTGGTAGATCTTCTAACACCACTTTCAGGTGTTTGAGGTGCCTATTTCTGTTGTGGTGGTTAGTGTTTTTGTGGCTCTTGATTATTATTATTTGCAGGCACCTTTACCTTTTCTGTGATCTCATCAAGAATTGTGTATTCTTTGTTTTCTTTTTCCTGTTTCTTTTCCTGTAACTGATTCTTATATAATACCTTTTCATTTAATATTACATCTCTGCTCTTAACGATTTTGTGATTTTCATAATCATATAAGCGATAACCAAAATCATTAACACCATATCCAATAAAGGTACATTTCTTTGATTTTTCCTCAAGCTTTTTTCTATTCTCTTTATTAATATGGACAAAGGCCTCACAGCCAAAAGGCTTTAAAAAAGAGTAGTTTACCCTTTTAGTTGTCCATGCTTCCTCTGGAATACCACCATCCAAGGAACTTGAAGGCCCTCTGTTTATTAGATAAACAACATTATCTACAACATCTGCCAAAAATTGTAAAGGAAATCCTGCATGCAATCTCATGCACCTTGCATGCTCCATGATTGTTCTGTTCATCATTTCTGACATACCATTTTCTTGTGGTGTTCTTGGAACTATCTTCTCTCTGCGAATTCCATGCTCTGAACAGTACCTATCAAACTCTTTGCTGCAATATTCACCTCCATTGTCTGATCTAAGACACTTCAACTTCTTTCCTGTGTCAATCTCAACCAAAGCTTTCCATTTCTTGAAAGTATCAAATACATCAGATTTATTTTGAATACATTAAATCCAAGTTTTTCTAGTTGCATCATCAATAAAAGTAACATAATAACGAGAGCCACCAAGAGATGATACCTGAGAATGTCCCCATACATCTGTATGCACAAGCTCTAATCTTTCGCTCTTCTTTTCTTTCCCAACTCTGAGAAATATGACTCTTCTATTTTCCATAACTGAAATTCTCACAAAAATCCAAATCAACATTCTTCAAACCTTGAAAAAAAATTCTTGAATGAAGGATATTCATCCCCTTCTCACTCATGTGTTCGAGCCTATGATGCCATAATGCTGCATCTTCTCCTTTGGAAGTTAAAGCATTACTAGAGTTAGAAATACCATTTCATAAATACAATGTACCAACCTTTTCGCCTTTTTCTATTACCAGTGCTCCTTTGGTGACCTTCCAAGTTTTATCTGTGAAAGTTGTCACACAACCTTCACTGCCTAACTACTCTGTTGAAATCAGATTTTTCTTCAGATCTGGAACATGCCTTACCTCCTTTAATATCCATTGGTTTCCATTACGTTGTTTTACAATAACTTTACCCATTCCAAAAAATTTACAAGGTTTATCATCACCCAAATGGACTTGTCCAAAATCTCCTTGAACATAGTCATGACAATATTTCTTATCAGGTGTGGCATGGAATGAGGCCCCTGAATCTACAACCCAAGAATCAGTAACGTTTTTGAAAGAAAGAATCAAAGCATATTGTAACACATCACCTATCACATTTTCTTCATGATTGTTTTCTTGTTGTGTGTCTCCTTCTTTTCCCTCCCAAGATCTATAGTCTTTCTTTAAGTGTCCTTTCTTTCCACATTTCCAGCACACTATCCCCGATCTAGAATCGGATCTGCCTTTCCTTGATTTACTACGATATCCCGAGCTCTTTCCTCTTTCCATTCTTCTTCCCCTAGACTCTACACTCAAAGCATTACCTGATGTCTCACCAGAGCTTTTCTGTCGCATTTCCTCACTAAGGATAGCACCGAAAACATCATCAAACTTTAAAGTATTAGATCCTGAGACAGAGTTACTAATGGCCATAATTAAACCATTCCAGCTTTCTAGCAATGAGCACAAAAATAACAGAGCTCTAACTTCATCATCAAATCTTACCCCTACAAAACTTAACTGACTGGTAACTGTATTAAAATCATTTAAATGGTTTGCGACAGATCCACTTTCCGACATATTCATATTAAATAAACGTTTCATAAGAAATACCTTGTTTGAGGCTGAGGGTTTTTCATATAGTTTCACCAATGCCTTAATCAAACCCTCTGTTGTTGTTTCCTTCAAAATATTGAAGGCTACCGACGCTGTGAGGCACAACCATACTGTTATGAGTGCCTTTCTATCAATAATATCCCATTATGCATCTGTATTAGTCGTCGGCTTCTTTGTTTTTCTGCTCAATGGTAGGTACAAATCTTTCTGATATAGATAATCTTCCATCTGCATCTTCCACAGTGGTAAGTTTTGGCCGTTAAATTTCTCGACCCTAAATTTACCATCTTCCGCCATTGCTCCCACTCGAACCAGGAACCCTTCTTTCCTGCAAGTTTATCAGCCAAATAGACCTTCGGCACTGATACCAATTGTTAGAAAACTAAATATTACAGAGCAATGAAACACATAAAATATGTGGAAAACACAAGCACACAAAACACATAAAACTAGAGATACACAAATATACATGGTTCACCCAATTTGGGCTACATCCACCCCAAACAACCAATCCTTCCTTTCTATTATCCAGCAAAATGAAGAGACACAACCTACAGCAGATCCACTGTAATATCCTCTGTTCCCTCTCACAGTCTCCCTATCTGTTTCTCACTACGAGAATACACATATAATACACAGCCGCAATACAATACCCTCATACAAGCGAGGGGTTGCCTTCTAGGGGAAAAGGTCCTAAACTAAACATAACTTCTATCGTCAGATCAACTGCCTAATGAACGGCCCTGATTGACTACAAATTACTATTCTTTTACAAGGAAATTTTACATCTGTTTTTAGCTTCGGGGGCGCTACCCCTAAAACCCCCCGCCACGGGGGGGCTCCATAAAGTCGCAGCCGCCCCCCTAGACCTCCCAGGCAGTGTTTAATTACAGGTGGCGTTGCCGCCCCCATTAAGGTACAGGGGTACAACGCTGTGATCCAAAATAAACAAGATAATCAGGCTCCACACCCAACACTAAGCTCAATTATAATCTTCTCCTTGGTCACAGTTGGACTCATGCCATGTTGTGTGTTCTATCCACTCTCTTTCGTGTTTTGAAATTTCCACATGAAGGAAATATTGTTACTGTTGATCAATTTTCTTTCTTCGCCTCTTCCTCCGAGAACAATGTTCCATATGTGGATAATATTCCCACTCCCTACGAGAGCATAGGGCTAGGTCTTTTTAAAGATCTTGCCCTTATGGGTATTTTTCCTCTTCCTCCTCCGAATAATGTTCAAATTCATATGATTTCTTAGTATGATGACCCATGGATTATTTCTTCGCCTGAACAAATTGATTCCTTCAGAGATTCGATGCCTTTGATTCCGATTGAGATTGATTATTGTGAACTCATTGCTGCTTCGAAACCTCCATCCTATGATTACGCTCCTTTGAGCATGTCTCTTGACATTTACTCTCAATCCCCCTGGCTTGGTGATTCAGATTCGCTTGATCCATTGAAAGAAGTGTTTCCTTCCAATGAGGCCATTGTGGAAACCATGTCTCTTGAGGATATGCCATGGGATGATGTTCATCATCATTCCTCGTTTATACCCAGCCTCGGGGCCATGTCTACTTCTCTCGAGCATTTTGTAACTCAAGTTCCTTCTCCTCCGCTTCAATTGCCTATTTTGACACATGATGTCTTTACGAAAGGTAACTTGAGTAACATTACACAGATGATTCTTATTGACATTTCCATTAAACTGGGAATTATTGAGAACATCCATATTGGGGTTACTTGTTCTTCTGATGAAGTCCAAGTTTATACTATCCTTTCTCACCAGTTCTGTGATGTCTTTACATGGTCCTACGAAGAAATTCTTGGAATTGATCCTAGTATAGTAGTGCATAAAATTCCTACTTATCCCGGTTCGAAACATGTTCACCAGCGTCTTCGTCCGGTGCACCCTAGAAAGGCTACCGCCATTAAGGCTGAAGTTGAAAAACTTCTCCAAGCTGGTTTTATTTATCTGATTCCTTTGATAGAATGGGTCTCTAATATTGTTCATGTAGATAAAAAGCAGGGAACTATTCATGTCTGTGTTGATTATCATGATATTAATCAAGCTTGTCCTAAGGATAATTATCCCACTCCCTTTATAGATCAGATCATTGATGATTGTGACAGGAGTGATATTTTCTCCTTAATGGACGATTTTTCTAGTTACAATTAGATTAACATTCTTCCGACTGATCAACGTAAGACTTCCTTTATCTATCCTTGGGGTACTTTCGCATATAAGAAGCTCCCTTTTGGCTTAAATAATGTTGGGGCTACATTTCAGTGAGTGATGCCATATGCTTTTCATGATATTTGACACACTTTTCAGCATTATTTGGATGATCTTCCCACTCATTCAGCTAAGTGCATGGACCATCCTGATCATCTTCGTCATATTTTTCTTTTTTGTCGACGTTACAATATTCGGCTTAATCTATACAAGTGCATCTTTTGCATTGATTCTGGTAGACTCTTAGGGTTTATCGTATCTGTAATATTCCCAATTAGCAATAGCTAATTGGAATATTAATTCAGATAGATTTTGCCACCTATGGTTAAAGGGAAATAACAGTGAGCAGGCCGTGACTCATCTAAGTGCGAGAAGGTAAGTACGCAGCTGAGTTGGCAGCGTGGGGCTAAGAGGCACTGCGCGGGAAAGCGGAATTCAAGGGCTCGTGACGAAGGCTGCATACAAAAGGAAGGGAGCCACCATGTTTTGGACTACTGTTGATGTTTATGAAATTGTTATTGGTCGCTAAGACTTGAGCACGCCGGCTGTTTAGCCAGTCTGCAACACTGTTTAGTGCACCGAGTGTCTCCGAGCGGAGATCTCAACCTCAGCCCCGGGGGACTTCGAGTGCCTGCTCAGGTGAGGCAGCTATATCATTGTCTTGCAGGAGGATCGGGTTTGGACTCGTTGCAGAGCAGTGTCAGGAGTGGCAGCGCAGTATGTGTGGGAAGACCGCAGCCCATCTCGTGTGAGCACTGTATTGGTTCATACCAGAGGTTTTGGGTCTGGAGGTTGTAGCAGAGACAGCCAGTATCTATTGAGGGCATTAGATAGGATTGTGATAACACCTCAGAGAGTTTGTTTCAGCCAGAACATGACAGTAGCTATACGGCAGTACATTCCAGCCACTTGAACGCAAAATGGTGCACCGCTGTTACTTTGTTATCTCTTGAATACCTTTTGATTTACCGTGGGCAAGTTTCAGGTGCTATCACCTGCGCATGTATTGTATTTCCTTATAATTTCCTGACATAATAAAATGGCTCAGTGATCTCTCTATTTAACATGTATCTGTTGCATAGGATGTCCCTGTTATTTTATATGCCACTTCTATTATTCTATGTGTTGTTGAATATTTCCTGAATGAGGCATTCTAGTGCTATATCATTAGACGTGTTTTATTAATATCCTTAAATAGGAATATTACAGTGGTATCAGAGCATGGTTCTGGCTCAGCCTGTGGAAATTATCATAATGCCTACATTCTTACCTCCAGTGCCAAGTGAGAAAGAGAGGCAGCAGGATCATTTACCCTTGGGAGATTATTTCAGAGAATGGCAGTCCAAGGGGGAAGACTTCAAAGCAGCGTTGCCTTTCAAAGATTACGTCAGCTCAGGCAGGATGAAAGAAAATGGAACAATGGAAGATCTAGAATGCAGAGCTCAGAGTTGCAGCATAATACTGGAAGGTCACCTCTTCCCATGAATGAGAAATCCACTGATCCCGGTGAGTCTCAGCCCAAGAAGAAGATGAGTTTATTCTCATCTCTTTTCAGATCCAGAAAAGATGCATCCACCTTTGAGGAGGCCAAGAAGATTGAAGAAAAAGAAGAGGAAGTACCATGTGCTTCCAATTCTAATCGAGGAGAAGAGGTCACACCACCAACTGAGGAGGCTTGTGATAACACTGTCACACTCATGGAGGAGCATCCACATGCATCGACAGTTGGGGCAACCAACACTTTTGAGGATGGGACTCTTGCAGCTCTACAAGAAGTTCCAAATGCACATCAAGGTATAAAAGAATTTCCACAAACTATTGTTGCAGTAACTTCTTTAGAAAATTGTGGAGATTCACTCTTGCAGGTCTCAAGGAGAGATCTCACTGGAGATGCACTTCGACACACTATGGGGTGCAATGATTTTCTTCCCTTCTCACAAGAGCAGATAGAAGATGGAGGACATCTTAGGAGGGATAACATCTCTCATGCCTGTGTTATACATCCCTTGAGCCATACACATCATGATGGGGGGTTTTTGCCTACCACCTATTTGATTCTTGATAGGGTCTCATTGATCCTTGAGAAGTTTACATTTCAAAATCCCATGAAGGGCGAAGTCAGAAATCTGATTTGGGAGGATGGTAACCCTCATGGGAGGAATACCAGGATGAGGAAAAGAAGGAGGCATCCACAAGTGATTGAGTGGATGTGGATGATGAGCAAGGAGCTAGGGAGCTACTTGCAGATCTATGATACCGGGCAGCAGGACGCTTGGCTGCGCTGGTTACTCTTGAAAGAGTTTGGCCATCACTTGGCAAACACTCTTCCTAAGAATAGGAGGACGGGGAAAATATGGCTGGATACTTGCATCATTGAGCAGCATAGAGTATGGATGCATGGTGTTTATATGTTACCCATATCATTCATTATGTCTTCATCACATGAGTTTTATGATGGAAGTATGGGGAGGCAGCAAAATGTCTTGTTGCTTTGCTTGGGAGAGCAAGGGAAGATTTTCTCTCACACTTTGTATGATGTTGCAGGAGGAGGAGATGGCATTATCCCCTTGATATTTGATGATGGCTTGGAAGCACTTCCATCTTGGGGAGTATTCCACAATTGTTGCAACATAATGGGAGGAGTCTTTGACAAGGAGCATGTCAAAGAACGGAGCTTGGTATTGACAGGAGCTTATTTGCATGAGCTCACAGTGTTGTCACCTTGGAGCAGAACTTTATGGATGAAGTGTGGCCGGCAGAGATATAGTGGATCTATAACCCATAGGTCCCAGGATCACTTCATATTTGTTGCACTGGATGAAAAAAGAGGAGGTAATGATGATAGAGGCATATATGGCATATTCTTCTTGACTTGGGTTTCCAAGCATAAGGAGGATTATCTTCTTGCAACACATGGTTCAGTCTTCTTCATAGCATGCCGACACATTATGGAGGACTCATTCATGGATCCATGCACCATCTTACTTCCAGCATATGGTGAGGAGTTTTTTTATACATTCATTGATTTTCACACTCTTACCATTCTTATGCAGTGCATTGCTTCACAAGAGGGCAAGCTTGTCATATTGCTCCATGAGTTTTATTGGGCCAATCTACATGATGGAGGAAACCATCTCTTTTGTGGCCTTGGGAAAATGTTTTATCACCACATGTATGTTCAGTTGTTGCACTATAGCAGGTATCATATAAATACATGTATGATTAACATTTTTCCTTGTATTTTCATCAAGTAGCAACTTATAAAACTGCGTTGTACTTGCTGGGGAAGCTGTTGATACCCCTCTTCATCACTTGTAACCTTCAGCATTTCCTTCATTTTGCTGCTGATCATGTCTTCATTTTCTGATATAGATCAGATTTGTATAGGAGGCTTGATTATGAGGGAGACACATGAGCTGGATGTGTCCGTGAGTGGGAAAAATTCTGACATGTTCTGCACTACATGTTCTAATGGGAGCATGGGAGGAGGCATGGCCACCACCACTACATGTGCGTTCTCTTTTTAGGTGGGCCATGAGATTAACATTCATCCATTGTACATCCATGGGCAAATGTTTGGTCTCATGTTGTTGTCATATTCAGCCATTTACTATCCATTAGTAGATGTGATGGATCTTGTACATTGCTTGCCATGCAATTTTCTGAAGTTGCAGTGGATGAAACTGCGTTGTATCCTCGTGAGAGATTGTTTGCATCATGTATCATCATGTAAAACCTTCAACAAACCTCTCATTCAGATGATCCATGATGACCATGTCCTATTCTTCATGGATGGATTTTTTTGGGCTAGCTTGTTATTCATTGTTGGAGGAACCTTCTCTGGAGGATTGTTCTTCACTTGGCCATTGGGGGGCAATAATTTTGCAGCCCAGGATTAGCATACACTCTACACTTGTCATGAGTGGAGAGAAGGAAATCATGGGGTAAGCTATGATGCTTGCCAAGTTCATATTTTCAGCCCACCTTCATTTCCGGAGCTGAGGAGGAAGGGACTTTGCATCATTTGCAAAGAACCTTTCATTTGCAAAGAACCTGGGGGCCCTGATCACTCATCAAAGAACCTTGGGGGCCTGATCACTCATGTTTGAGAGATGCAGATGAGGTGGCAGAGGTAGAGCCAGTAGGCATTCCTTCCGTATGCCAGGATGAGGACTCTTCTTCAAATGAGTCCATGGGATCATATGAGGATGCTTCTGGGGAGCGAGAGCAGCCAAGCAAAGATGATGATGACAGTAGACCAGAGCTGCGTTCTAGTGTGCAGGGTGAGCAGTCAGGGGACTATGTAGGAAATACTCTGCGTGATGAGTACTTTGTGACGATTCAGCCAGAGCAGAATATGATGGAGCCTGAGTTAGTAGAGGAGGATACTATGGAAATCAGGCATGAAATTTCCTTGGGTGAGGTCCAAATGGGTGCCCACATTGAGCCTATGATGGATATGCTGCTAACATTGGGGTCAACCTTTGAAGGGGAGCAGTTAGATGCACAGGTATCGAGTATGGTGACGGCAGCTACAGATCCATATCCTCTAGAGATGTTGGAGGTCAATGGGATGGTTCTGTAGGGAGCTAGGGGACAGCAGGAGTTTTACATTCCCGATGAGAGGGACGAGTTGTTGGAGATGGTGGAACATCCATCTTTGGGCCGACACATTGATGAGATGCAGATAGATGTACATACAGTTGGCCAAGCTGCAGTACTTTCGGTGAGTAGTACTCTCCAGGAGTACATCGATGGAGCTTGCAGCATACCTTGCCCACTTTGGCCCATGATAGAGAGAGGGGCTTCCTTCTATAGGCAGCTTTCATTGGTAGACAGGGCAGAGCAGTGGGAGTTGATTACGGGCTGGCGGCAACATCCCAGGCATGTTCCACATGCCGTTGTTGCTACATCGGATTCTTCTCCCAGTTTGGACTGGCGGGAGATCATGAGTTGGTACCCTCTTGATGATACGGTTTTCTTTGTAGGGAGCACAGCAGAGCAGGGGCCCTTGGACATAGTAGATGTTACAGATCCCAGTTGGCGGGAGGGCACCGATTGTTGTTACTTCAGGACCCCTTCCTGATTTCAGGAGAGCAGGATCAGCATGGGATTGAGTCAGGACTTGGATAGGATAGAGGTGATGAGCTAGTATGCAGTTGGAGGGGTAGCATATGCAGTTACAGGTGCAGCACAGCAAGAGCCCGGGAGGATTGATGCTTGTTGGTGGTCTTCACCCCTGAGAGCATCAGTTGTAGCCAGAGATAGTGCGCAGCCTGAGCTGTGGGACTTGGGTGATGATGGGCCATGGTGGCGATGGGATCCGAGAGGACTGCTGGTTGGTGAGAGATCAGTTTGGGATCCTGGCATTGAGAGGTCCCTTCATGTTAGGGTGATGTAGAGGTCAGAGAGGTTTCAGTGGTGCATCTAAGACCCAGGCACATTTTGCAGTGTTAGTGGGGAGCGTCAGTTAGAGAGGAGGCTTGTTCAGGCATTGTTTGAGGACAAGCAATTGTTTTGCTGGATGAGGTTGTGACGTGGGAGAATGAAAAGATCTAGCAGCATCCATCACTATAGTTTCTTGGGGTCAAGCAACATTTTTCCGAGGGAGACTGTAATATTCCTAATTAGCAATAGCTAATTGGAATATTAATTCAGACAGATTTTGCTACCTATGGTTAAAGGGAAATAACAGTGACCGGACCGTGACTCATTCAAGCGCAGGAAGGTAAGTACGCAGCTGAGTTGGCAGTGTGGGGCCGAGAGGGGCTACGTGGGAAAGTGGAAGTCAAGGGCTCGTGACGAAGGCTGCATACAAAAGGAAGGGAGCCACCATGTTTTGGACTACTATTGATGTTTATGAAATTGTTATTGGTCGCTAAGACTTGAGCACACCGGCTATTTAGCCAATCTGCAGCACTGTTTAGTGTGCCAAGTGTCTCTGAGCGGAGATCTCAACCTCAGCCCCGGGGAACTTCGAGTGCCTACTCAGGTGAGGCAGTTCTATCATTGTCTTGTAGGAGGATCGGGTTTGGACTCGTTGCAGAACAGTGTCAGGAGTGGCGGCGCAGTCTGTGTGGGAAGACCGCAACCCATCTCGTGTGAGCACTATATTGGTTCATACCTGAGGTTTTGGGTCTGGAGGTTGTAGCAGAGACAACCCGTATCTATTGAGGGCATTAGATAGGATTGTGATAACACCTTAGAGAGTTTGTTTCAGCCGCATCACGACAGCAGCTATACAGCAGTACATTCCAGCCGCTTAAACACAGAATGGTGCACCGCCGTTACTCTGTTATCTCTTGAATACCTTTTGATTTACCGTGGGCAAGTTTCAGGTGCTATCACCTGCGCATGTATTGTATTTCCTTATAATTTCCCTAAACAATAAAATGGCTCAGTGATCTCTATATTTAACGTGTATCTGTTGCATAGGCTGTCCCTGTTATTTTATATGCCGCTTCTATTATTCTATGTGTTGTTGAATATTTCCTGAATGACGCATTCCAGTGCTATACCATTAGCCATGTTTTATTAATATCCTTAAATAGGAATATTACATATCCAAAGACAGAATTCACCTCGATCCTCTAAAGGTTGAGGCTATTATTAATCTCCCCTCTCCATCCTCATTACATCAGTTGCAGAGTTTGCAAGGTAAGGCTAATTTTATACGGCGTTTTATACCTAACTATGCAGAAGTGGATCGGGGATACATGTGCTTATTAAAGCAGGGCGTCCCTTTCTGGTGGGATGAGATTGCTCAAAATTATTTTGAGACCCTGAAGACGTTGCTTGTCAATGCTCCTCTGTTGCGTCCTCCTAACTATCATCATGATTTTTCCCTTTATTTAGCCACCGCTTTCAGCACGATTGCCATGGTTTAGGTACAAGATGATGATGACGGTAACGAGCATGTTATTTATTACTTGTCTCGTAACCTTATCGACCTTGAGACACGCTATGCACATGTCAAGAAGTTAGCATTAGCTGCAGTTCAAGTAGTTCAGCATTTTCCTCATTATCTTCTTTTGTGTACAGTGACTATGATTTCCGACTGCAACCCCATGACCTATATATTGTCTAGACAATTGCTAGGGGGAAAATACTCAAAGTGGATTGTCATCCTCCAAGAGTTCAATTTGGAATTTACTGCTGCCAAGTCAAAGAAGTCATTAGTCTTTGCTGATTTGATTTGTTCCTTGCCTTCAGACTCTCCTCTGTCTTGTCCTGAGGAATATATACCAAACGACACACCTTTCTTAATTATCACCCTCGATCCGTGGTACGGTGATATCATCATTTATCTCCAGACTTCTACTTTCATATCTGAGTTGAAAAAGGATGCTCGCCGATGCATCCGTCATCAATCCCATCCTTATCGTATAGTTTGGGATACCCTCTATCGTGTCAGATTGGATTCCATTCTCCGTCAATGTTTGACCCTCGAGGAAGCTGAGAAATTCCTCAATGATTGTCACAATGGCACCTGTGGCAGTCACATGTCTGGTTATGCTACTGCATAGAAAATTCTTTGTGCTAGTTATTTCTGGCCTTTTATCTTCAAATACTGCATTGTCGCAATTCGTAAATGTCATGATTGCTAGGTTTATCAATGCAAGATGCGTGCGCCACCTGTACCTCTTCATCCTGTCATTACCGTTGGTCCCTTTGTGAAGTTGGGCATCGATTTTATGACGTGTAACCCTTACTCGGCCAAGGGACATGCTTATATTATCGTAGTCGTGGACTACTTCACCAAATGGGCTGAAGCAATGCCTACACTTGCCGTTGACGGTAAGACAGCTGCTCAATTCATATTCAATCACATCATTGCTAGGTTTGGTGTCCCTCAAGCCATCATCACTAATCATGGTTCCCATTTTTGTCATTACATGATGGCCGAGTTGACTTCTAACTTGGGTCTGCGTCACGACAGCTCAACTCCGTACTATCCTCAGGCCAATGGCCAGGTTGAGGCTGTGAACAAATTTCTTGTTACCATGCTTCAACATATGATTAGAATCCATAAATCCAATTGGCATCTCATGTTATTTTCATCTCTTTGGGTGTACTTAACCTCAGTTAAGAGTGCAACTAGATTCACCCCTTTTCAGTTGGTTTATGGTCTGGAAGCTACTCTTTCAATTGAATGTGAAATACCTTCGCTCAAGTTGGCTATTAAATTACTGCCAAACACTTCACTTGAAGAAGAGCATCTCCTTTATCTCGAAAGGTTAGATGAAACCCATCGCTTTGCTGCTCTCGTAATTGAAGCACAGAAAAAGCGGGTCAAAGCTCATTTTGACCAATCAGTTTCCCCTCGTTCTTTCGTTGAAGGAGATCTTGTCCTTCTGTATAACCAACATCATGATAAGCTGGGGGCAGGTAAATTTCAACCCATGTGGCATGGGCCTTACATTGTTAAACACGTATTGCATAATGGGGCCTATGAGCTCATTGATTATGAAGGTCATCCATTAGAATAACCCAGAAATGGGTTGTATCTCAAAAAGTATTATGCATGAGTCATTCATTCATGATTTGTGTACATAGGTGTTATTTTCATTTTTGTACATGTTTCGATTTGGTGTGCTTTGCGAGCATTTTCTAGCTTATTTGGGTCTTGCTTATTTTTGCAGATGTCTATTACCTCTTATGTCAGTTTCACGGATGGTGCTTCCCGCAGTACTGAGAATTTGTCTTCAGCAGCCTGGGTAATCTATGATCCTGCTGGAGAGTTGATAAAACTGCAAGGTATTTGTCTAGGACGAACTACAAACAATGTCGCTGAATATAGTGTTGTTCTTGAACTATTAACCGAGGCGATCAATCTCAGCATACGCACATTGCTTGTAAATCTAGATTCACAGCTTGTTGTTCTAAAACTCAATGGTCGTTATTCAGTGAGAAACCCATACATTTTAAGATTGTATTTACCTATTCGTTTTTTGGAAAGGCATTTTCATTTTATCACATAGCAACATATTCCTAGATGAATGAATGCATTAACTGATGCAGTGGCTAACATTGTATTAGATAGACATTTGCGTAATTTGTAAAATCATCATCATGTGAAAAAGATCCATATAGGAAAATAGTTGTATATATATATATCGCATGTTTGCATCAGTGTGCATCATACATTAAAAAAAAAACATATGTGTATTTTTGTTACATGCTGAGACACCATGTCTCTCAAACTGCAGATATGAAGCCTACGTTTCTAATCAGTGTGATGCTCATGATAGCATGTCACTGCCCGTACAAACCGCCTCAACAAGCGGTGAATACGGCTTGACACCCTAATGGTATGTCTCTGGTAGGCGCGAAGAACATCGTCGAATCCCCCACAATCCGAGACTCCATGTGTGATCCCCTCTAGGTTGCACATGAGCTCCTCTTCCTTGCTTCCCTCACCACGAGGGTCGAAATCACGAGGAACTCACGTCGCTATCGGAGACATGCCCGCGGGTCCCTCTCGACCGACATCTGCAAATACATGGATTTAATGTCGAAACATACATAGACAAAAAAAATTCATAATACTCATGAAAATTAAAAAATGAGTCTTACCCAAATATTCATCCCAATCCTCTCCCTCTGGGAGAGGGAGGTTCGGATCAACGGTGAAATCTGTAACAGAGTAGGGCCAGTCCTCCATGACGATCAACTTTCAGCATAGCCAATCAAAGATCTCCGGTCTCCAGGACATCTGTTGACTGCCCCCTGCCCTTAGCATCAGAGCTGCCCACAGGCCATATGTGGTTCTCTCGCTGGTGGTGTCGGGACTATGACCTCCTGACGCTGAAAAATTGGTAGTCGTTCCAGGAAGAACGATACCAGGATAGACCCATAACCAAATTGCTTCAATTTTCCCTTCTTGCATTTTGTTACCTGGAGTTTCATGTTTATTGTCACGGCCTATGCCCATTTGTAGATGATCAATGTCAAATAGTCTACAGCAAGAAGCAGCTATGTTTTTGTTGCTTCGTGCGGTTCTTGCGATCCTGTAGCTCGTGCGATGGTATGTAGCACTACTTTTAGTGCTAGGTCTGGGATAGTTTGGATATCAACTTTCCCACTTCCTGTTCCCTTCCGTGCCCCTCAACATACTCTATCCATCACCTTGGACATACTCTCCATGCAAGTCCAGGTACCAGTTAGGATCAGTGCTTCTCCCCTCTACGACAATCCTGTGATAAAGTAGATGTCAGAAACATCAATCTCAAGTTCCTGATATCGAAGGATGAAATTTTCTTGGTCCTCATCGCATATGTTGATCAAATATTGTAACAGCTCTGATTAAGCATGGATACACGGTTTCAATAAGAACTTCTTCAGTCCACAATCCCTGAGTGCTTCCATGCATCTCTCATTTTCCATGGCAAGCTCATCTTCTTCGTTGTGTTCTCATTCTTTCCATTCTATCACCATTTTGTCATTTTTTACTTGTAAACACATTCATATGAATGATATTAGCCTTTTGGTAACCTATATTTTTGAATGATTGGGGTATGTGACTTTCATTTTGCACAAAAAATGCTTTGCACTGTTGGTGTGACTGTTTCCGAAACTGTCGCGCCAATGGGCGCGCCCTAGTATAAAAGCTTGGGCAGTTGGCGCGACTCCATGCCCGAAACCCACGCTAACCGCTGTGCCCTAATTTTCATACTTTCTTCCCTATAATTCAAAATTGGAAGTTGCAGCTAGTAAGAAATGACTCAAAATGAAGAGAGAGATCTCAGCTCTTACCTGGAACTGATGGATTTGATATTGGTCTATTGGATTGTTCGCTATTGTCGCCACAAAATCACACAGTAAAATGGGTAACTATTTGCTCCACAAGAGGTAAAAAGTGAAAAGTAATTGTTTTTACCATTTTTGGCATTTTATAACTTTTTGCAACCCTAAGTAGGGTTTAAGACATGTTTTTGATTATTTGAGTATATTATTTTCGAAAAATGGGTTTTACACGTGTCTCTTGTGCAGCAACAAATTTTCAGGACATAGTGATGAAGTAACGAGTTAAATTTTATAATTATTCGGACTCGGTAAAAACACGAAAAAGTCACTACTGGAGTCATCTTTTAGCTCTTTTCTGACTCTCTAAAATTGAAAAGATTGCCGAGACTCTTGTAGTTTCGAACTCGTTAAATGGTTGCGAAGCGATATCTACTTAGTATACGTTTACCCCTTTTTCAAGCTGGGATAGATTATTTACGAAAAAGGAATACCTTAGCCTATCATGACTAAGAGGTTCTTTCAGATATTGTTTTCTACCTTTTCAGATCTAAGAGACTACTTACGAAAAGGGCCATGATGGAGTTTTCCTTTTTGCCTTCTTTTCAAACTCTCTAAACATGAAAAGATGTCGATTTCTCCCTTTGTCAGACTCGTTAAACCCTAATGACATCAGATTTCGTCGCCATGACGTTACTCAAGTTTCTCCTTCCTAGGGCTCGTAAAATGTACTAGGTTGGATTTGTCTAAAGGACAAACTTACAACACAAGCATATGCTATCCCCTTCAAGCTTGCTTTAAAAAATAATTGGGGTACTCACCAGAAATGGTGGGGGAAAATGGAACTAAGTTTTAGTTATGTTGGCAATATGTCGCTCTTGAACATGGCACTTGTCTGCATTTGTGTCGGGTTGGGGACATCTCATTTGGTCATTTTTTCCTCCATGGGTTTGGGTAATCTCTTTTGACCTCTCATATGCTCTTTGCCATGTCGTCATGACCTCAAATCCTTTGATGTCAAATACTGCCAAATCCAATGTCATGCTACTGATATGTTCAAGAGAAGTTTGCCTCTGTATTTTTCAACCTCCCTTTGATTCTTTGTTGGTCCTATTTCACTATTATCATGTTCCTCTATCTCGTATCGATGATGTGGGAAAAATTATGGCCCACCTTCGATCAGGTCACTTTCTGTCGACTTCATCTCACTATCCATGAATTTTATCAAGAGACTCTCTTCTGGTACCTTGGAGCCTGCATGCCTTAATGGAAGGTTTTTCACATTCGATGCAAGGTCCACATAATTGGCCTTCGATCGAGTGATTCTATGGATGTTTGATGCCAGATCATGGTTCACATTCTATGGATTGTATCGGTTGTACCTCGAGAGCCATTGTCATTATTGGTGGTTTATCTCATGCCTGTTAACAACTTTCATCATTGGCTAGTAATCAGATGATTTTCTTGCATGTTCGACTTCAACTCATATATTCTCATGCTTGAATTTGTACTTGTTCAGGTCGAGATGGAGCACAAGACCCTGGAATTTTTCTGATAAAATCTAGGCTGCGGATTTTGGTGGATTATCATGACTTATTACATGACTCTTTTTATTGGATGGTTGCGACCATACCTGAGTCTATTTTTTTATCCTTACTACTAGATGGCTACATCCATACCTCGGATCTTAGTTTTTATATAGACTTTATTATGGATGGTTGTGCCCATACCACAGGTTCATGTATCAGAGATATTAGTTTTATTCGTAATTGCATCTTTTCCAACAGTAGTGTTTGGTTCGAACGCGTTCTCATAAATCATTTCTCCCCTCCCTCTCCCTCAGACCTCATACTATTGGGGGCATCTATTACACAAAAAATTTTCACTGTCCCTGCAATCCCCACCTTGCCCATTGGAGGGTCATTTCTGTGAATAATAAGTAGTTTCATGCCTTGCAAAGACCACCATTATTTCCCTTTACATGAGAGTAACATTCCTCCTATTGACAATTACCTAAGCAGAGACTCAAAAACCCTTGTTTTTACCTTGGCACGGGTAATCAGCTATGCCCTCACGCCGAAGAGGAAAATTAACACTGCGCACGCGCCAGCTGGTGCTCTATCATAGTTTTCCACCTGCGCCAAGCTGTTTATGGAATATTTTTTAAAAATAGAGGTGGAGATTCCACTCCAACCACCTCGAGGATGAGTCATTGGGAGTGGTTGAACTGATAAACCATGGACTACCTCCTTTGTTTTTATGGTTTCCACCTCTTATGGGAACTCCCTAAAGGATAGGCCTTCCTCCCACCTTTGTAGGGATCCTAACCTCCTCCTTTTCCTCTATAAAAGAAGCTATCTCTCTTAGTACAAGCTAGCTGAACTTGGATAATTAGACATACAATAGCTGAACGACTACAGAAGTTAGAATAAGAAGGAATTACGTTAAGGAAGCTTCAGTCCATGACTTCTGAGAGAGCTTGAGTCCATGCCTTCATCCCATCCAAATTCCTTGTCGAGCATTTGAGACACGCTTCGCCTGAACCTCGCTGGAGGAGACTGTGACGTCAAAGCATCGGTTTTAACTCTTCCTTCTATTAATTTATATACATGACTATTGTTTGGTTCCACTATTGTGTTATGATGTTTGTTTAACACAATATGTTTAGCCCTCTTTGACTGGTTAATAGTTATGAATGAAATGATATTATATTGTATGATGTTTTTGTTTCTTGTTCTATGTGTAGGTATCCAAGCGTAATGGCGAACGGATTGTGACTTTCCGAGGCAGGAGCGAGAGGCCACCACTACTACAGCAACAACGACAACGTTGGATTCTAGGTAGGTCAATCTATCGTGTCCCTTGTTCATTAAATAATTAGGAAGAAACACTTTAGCGTGTCCCTTTGTTTCTAGACCCACTCTATGGCTAGAGGGATCGTCTACGTCCACAGAGAGGATTTACCTGCATAACAATGTACATGTATGGAGATTTAAGATTATATTTAAATACCATGAACATCCCTCAATCCCTGATCCCCCTCTCTCATAGAGATATGGGATTCTGTTAATATCAATCGTTCATCCTCCATGATATATATAGATCTATAGTGGATATTTAAAATTAATTGTTTAAATTACTATTTAAAATAAATTTCAAAACATTAATGTAATTTAGTGTACACAAATTATGTAAAACACAACTTTCAAAGCACTAATTGATGTGTGAAACTCAATTTAAGAAAAAAATTTATAAAAAATGTTAAGTTCACCAAATTGCACTTTACATGGTGAGAGCACCCTTGGTATGTAATTGAAAACCTGGTCGGATCACACTTGGTATAAAATTGAAAAAATCACATGGCCATTAAAAAAGAAGCTTGAAACTCCATTTAAACAAAAAATTGTTGAAGTCCTCACATTTTAATTTTATAAAAATGTGAAGTTCACCACTTGTTGCAAATGTGAAGTTCACCAAGATGCGTTTTACATGGTGTGGTGGGAGCACACTTGGTATATAATTGAAAAAAACACATGGTCATTAAAAAAGACTCATTTATAAGTAAAAAACACACACATATCCAAGATATGTTACAATGTCCATCAATAAGTTTTGAAGGAGTGTGTCTCAACACTAATTCATCTTTGATAGATGAATCTTGAATTTTTGAAGAAGAGCATCTCAAAAATAATTCATCTTTAATAGATGAATATTGCATTGGTATTGCCCTATATAATTCTAATTCATATATTAATTCATCTTTGATAGATGAATCCTGAATTAGCATTGCCCCACGCAATAGATCAGCAGTCATCTTATTAATATGTATACAATGTCTTATACTAAAAAATTGAAATTGGCTAAAAATATTGTTTGCTTTTCCATGCAGTTTTTTTAGCCTCTCCTTCTTAACTTGGTACACGCCTTTCATCTAGTTGCACAGAAGTTCAGAATTGGTGAAAACTACAATTCCATTTGATCCATACTGCCTAGTTATTCCCAAGCCTTCTATCAATGCAATATAATATGCCTTGGTGTTTGTTGTGCTTCCCGGTATATTCATTTTCAATTGGATGACCTTGCTAGTCACAATATTAGAAAGCACATATGTAATCATTGCTTTCCCTGGATTGGGATAGTAGGAAACATCTATGCATAGTGTCCATTCTTCAACCATATTTAGTGGGTTTTTTTATCTCTGAAAAAAAAATCAATAAAATATATTAAATTGAAATTTATTGCAAATGCATGGGAGAAATGACACATATGCATGAGATAAATGACATGTGCATGGTTTATCTTAAAGTTTGACTTAAATTTTATGGTAGAATTCACATATAAAAATGATATGCATTAAATATTGCATTTCCTAGAGTTTAAGGGAGATTTATGACACATACACATGGTTCATGCATGGTTTTCATGAAAATTTGCCTTAACATTTATGGCAGAAATCACATCTAGAAATGACATGCCTTAAGAAAGGATGAGATCCAGAGGCTACCTGGCCCTTTACAAACTCCTTTAGAACTTGTAGAAGTTAAGACTCAACAAACAAACTAAAATCCTATGGAATTTCAACAACTTTAGGTTCAGGTTTTAGGCCTTAAAGTTTGCCTTGAATTAATGGGGGAACACCTTGAGTTTGGGGGATCCTATCCTATGAAAGTTCAACCACTTTAGGTTTAGTTTTTAGGCCTTAAATTTTGCCTTGAATTAATGGGAGAAAGCCTTTAGTTTGTGGGAGAAATGACATTTACATGGTTTGCAAAATTATTTTATGCACTTACTAAAACAACTAGTGGTGGTGGTTGATGAAGTTATGTCAAAAGTCACACCTTTATGAGTTTGTGGGAGAAATGAAATAGAAATGACACATGCCTTAAATTTTGCCTAAAAGTTAATGGGAGAAGGGATAAATTACACATGTATAAGGTTTGCCTTAAAGTGTTAGTGGTTTATGGATATTAAAATGAAGAACTTCTATTTTTGTTCCAGAGATTGACTGTAGGGGCATTTACTAGATATGTCACCTTTGGGAAAAGATGAGATTCAAAGGCTACTTGACCCTTTACAGACCTTGCCTTTAGAACTTGTAGAAGTTAACACTCAATAGATAGACTAAAATCCTATGGAAGTTCAAAATCCTATGAGAGTTCAGCCACTTTAGGTTCAATTTTTGGGCCTTAAAGTTTGCCTTGAGTTAATGAGAGAAAGCCTTTAGTTTGTGGGAGAAATGACATTTACATGGTTTGAAAATTTATTTTATGCACTTACTAAAACAACTGGTGGTAGTGGTTGATGAATTTATGTCAAAAGTCACACCTTTATGAGTTTGTGGGAGAAACGACAAATTGCATTATATTTTACGGGTGAAATGAAATAGAAATGACACATGGCTTAAATTTTTCCTAAAATTTTATGGGAGACACATGTACAAGGTTTTCCTTAAAGTCTTATAGTGGTTTATGGATAATAAAATGAAGAAATTATATTTATGCTCCAGAGATTGACTGTAGGGGCATTTACTGGATATGTCACCTTTGAGGAAAGATGAGATCCAGAGGCTACCTAGCCCTTTACAGACTTTGCCTTTAGAACTTATATAAGTTAACACTCAATAGACAGACTAAAATCTTATGGAATTTCAAAATCCTATGAGAGTTTAGCCACTTTAGGTTCAATTTTTAGGCCTTAAATTTTTCCTTGAATTAATGGGAGAAAGCCTTTATTTTCTGGTAGAAATGACATTTACATCGTTTACAAAATTATTTTATGCACTTACTAAAACAACTAGTGGTAGTGGTTGATGAATTTATGTCAAAAGTCACACCTTTATGAGTTTCTGGGAGAAATGGCATGTGCATGGTTTGCCTTAAATTTTATGGGAGAAATCACATCTAGAAATGACATGCCTTAAATTTTTCCCAACTGCCTAGAGTTTAAGATAGAAATGACATAGAAAGAGAAATCACATCTAGAAATGGCATGCCTTAAAGTTTTCCCAAGTGCCTAGAGTTTAAGATAGAAATGATGAGTTTGTGGGGGAAATGACATGTACATGGTTTTCCTTAAAGTTTAGTTTGCCTTGAATTTTATGGGAGAAATGACATCTATAAACCTTTACTTTGACATCTATAATTAGGCTAAGAACATTAAAAAGGAATTTTCAAATTGCATTAGTTATGTCCTTAATAAGAAGTATGATTTAGCACCTAACAGATTGTTTAATAATTTATAATAATGTTATTTTTGGCTTGTACTGTCATTCATCCTTGATATGTACAAGAATTTTACAACTTGAACATCAACTTACACTATCATAATATCACTGTACATAATCTAGATTATTAATATCCATTACATCATAAAACGCTCCCATTTTAACATTTCACAAGATTACAAGCATCATGGCAGGTGTAAATTTAGGTACATTAATGAAATACATTGGGTTGATTTAAATATTACAAGGATTCTGAGTTGCTGAATTCTCTATATGAATTTCTTTGCGGTGTTTAATTATGTTCATTCTATGTGAATTTCTGTGCATTCTGTTGATGAATTCTGTGTGAATTTTTTTTCATTCTGTTGTTGAATTTTGTGTGAGTTTCTTAATTATGTTCATTCTGTTGTAATTAACTCAAATAAAATGTGTTCTGGAAATACATTGCTCAAAATACATGAATTAATTTAAGTATCATAATTGAGTTGTACAGAGAAATATTTCTAATGTAATTATAAAAAATTAAATATGTATGGTACATGTGTGGATGGAAAACACACAGTATAAGAGACTAAGGATATTTGTACAAGAGGGTTTTTCCTAAATTATAAAAGAATAGTTTTGTGTAAGAAAATATAAATCTAAGTATACTTTGAAATGAGTTAAGAAAGTCAAAGTAGTGATTCTAAAAAGCCTAGAATTTTAGGATGTAAATATATATAAGAATCAAAGGAAAATGGAATGAAATAAATGGAATTATATACCTTTGTTATCAAATCTGGATTTGGATATAAATTATCGATTTCAGCAACAAAAACTTGAAAAAGAAAGAAATTCTATATCTTTGTTATAGTTTCCAAGAGTTACATGAAGGATTGAAACAAGGGAAACAAAAAATCAACGAAAAAAATTAAAAAATTAAAAATAAAAAAATCGGAAATACATAAGAGTGAAAATGAAATCGAATTTCATTAATAATGAGGTAAAGTAATTCTTCTCTGGTATTATTATTATAATTAAAAATTTCATAAAGAATATCATAATTGCCATTAACGATCAGTACGAGGGTATTGGATTGAGAAATAGCAAGTTTTTTCCAGAAATAAAATTTCATTAATAATGAGGTAAAGTGAGTCTTTATTTTGTTGCAATTAACTCAAATAAAATGTGTTCTGGAAATACATTGCACAAAATACCTAAATTAATTTAAGTATCATAATTTATATGTACATAGAAAGATTTATAATGTAATTATAAAAAATTAAATATGTACGTACATGTGTGGAGGGAAAACACAAAGTATAAGAGACTAAGGATATTTGTACAAGAGGGTTTTTCCACAATTATAAAAGAATAGATTTGTGTAAGAAAATATAAATCTAATTATACTTTGAACTGAGTTAAGAAAGTCAAAGTAGTGATTCAGAAAAGGCTGGAATTTTAGGATGTAAATATATATGAGTCAAAGGAAAATGGAATGAAATAAACGAAATTATATATCTTTGTTATCAAATCTGGAGTTGGATATAAATTATTGATTTTTGCAACAGAAGCTTGAAACGAAAGAAATTCTAGATCTTTATTATATTTTCTAAGAGTGACATGAAGGATCGAAACAAGGGAAACAAAATATCAATGAAAAAAATTAAAAATTTAAAAATAAAAAAAAATCGAAAATACATAAGAGTGAAATTGAAATTGAATTTCATTAAGGCAAGCTAATATCTATCTATCTCTAGGTGGTTAAATCTCAAAGTTAAGGCACTAACATGAAAGCATATCCTAGCAATGATGGTTGTCTAAATAAATCAATAGTATCTATAAGCTCGTCCCCCTGAAATTTCAATAGTGGTATTATATAAATACCGATAATCATGGATAGGTGATATCATATTGGAATACTGAGCTTAGCTTAGTTGTTGTATCTCCTTAGATTACACATTGGTATATAGGTAATCAATTACAACCATTACTCTAGTGATATAAGCTCTACATAATCATTTAGCTCATCTTGAATAGATATGGATAATATGTATATCATCGTAAGTATAACATGATTAAGTTGTATTGTATATACTCTTATACTAGGTCATTTTTTTACCATGGTTAATATATGGCCATTATAGATAGAGTAATGAATAACACTAGTGATAAAAAGAGATATGAGATCAAACTAGCATAATGAATGGTAATCACACCATGTATGCCTTGTAAGCTGATTCCATATTAGCTCTTCTCTATGATATCAGTATGAATAAGGTGAATGATTGCCCTATAACATTAGTAGTTACTACAAGCTCAGAACATGAAACTACCAGCTTATGCATAATATAAGTACTACTATAATACACATGAATATAAAGTGTTACTATATACATCACTACTAATAATTATGTAGAGACTTATATGCTTATATGCGAACAGTGTAAGTACCATATGTATTCAGACTAGTAAGATTTCTATGAGAAGGTGATATAAAGCTCTTTGTAAGTAGAAGCTATACCACCAACATCAAGCTTATTATGGAAACATAGTACATAAGCTTATATGAACCAACGTAGATGAGTACTATAGCTTGTAAGGGTAATGAAAGAACAGAGAAACATGGAAGTTGCTTATAACTGTAATTAGTTTATACCATATTACCCCTTGCTTAACCAGTTCCAAGCTGTTATACTGGTACAATGTGATTAGCACTTGTAGTATATAGCTATACAAGATATGAGTGAGTATAAGTATTAGAAAGTCCTATTGTGTTGAAGGTATCTAATTGAGTGAGTTCTTGTGGTTTAGATGTTATGCTCTTATGTACGTGATGTTTCGTTTGGTGATGTGACTGTGTAGTATATGTGATGTTTTCATTCCTGTTGTGTATCTAATGGAGAATGGATGGGTAGTGAACTGAGAATGTTGGTAAGTGGTTAAAGTCGAGTACAAATTCTTTAAGTGTTGTCCAAATGATGGGTATTACTCGGCCAAATTCCTAACTTAATTTGCATACTATAATAGAGGTTTATTTCAATTACCATACCATCTCCAAAATTACATTTGAAATAGTGATAGCAGTAGGAAGTTGCCCTGACAGTGGGGGAGCACCAGTAGCAAGAAGGTTTATTCTTCAACTAGAAGTTCATGTTGTTGGTTAAGAAAATGATACATCAAGTGATCTTGTCTCTCCAGTGATTAAGCCATTGGTAGAGTAGTAGAGATAGCAACATATCCCTTATAATATTGACAGAGTGAATTCTGAAATACCTACATGTCCTGATGATTTACCAGAATCACACACACACACACACACACATATATATATATATATATCAATTGTTCTCGGTCTATCAAGGTAGTAAATCGAACCAGGTGGGTTGGTAGCATGCACTTAAGTAAAGGGAAGAAGGTAGGCATCAAAAGTAAGTACGACTTAAGTGCTTGAATAGGCTCCATCAAAGAATCCTCTCACATAGACATTCATATTAATAACCATTTTGTCCAATTTTTTCTCATAAATGAAATATGATTAGGAACCTATTCATTAAAAGAATTCATAGAGTTGACAAAAATCATAAAGGTATTAGTTTTAGAGTTTTTAAAAATAAAATTAATCCTATGATTCCATATTCCCCATAAAACATAAGCCAACAAGTAAGGGATTATACAACATGTATTCTTTTTAGTCGAGTTCTACAAACAAGCTTCTAAAGACAAACCAAACCAGCATAATTATATTTAAAAGTAACTAATAACAAACTCACAAATTTTTGGTTGATTCCTCATTCATCTATGATAGCATACCTATAAATTCAATGACAAAGGATCAGGATAGCATAACTGGAAATTCGCAGACGAAAAGAGGACGACGCTGCAATGAGAAGACCAACATGAGCCGAGAGATCACAAAAGAAAAATGGAGGATGCAGACCAAATTCCCTGCAACCAAAAAAAAAAAAAATTAAAATCAAACAAAAAAAAAAAAACAAAAAACTTACAAAAAAAACAAAGCAACACCTCACCTCGTCGTCGTGGCACAACAGAGCAACACCTTACCTCACCTCGTCGCCCATGCAAACACACAAAAGTGAGACGTACAGACGCAAGACAGCGAACAGACACCTCGTCGCCATTGAAAATACACAGATTTGGGACAACAGACAAACGCGAGACAACAATGGTAATACACCCGAAACCCATTAAGGTTTGTGGGCCGATATATTTTTAAGAACAAGTTCAGCTGAAATTTTGTTATCGGTTTTCCCATCTCTGGCCAAAAATATGTTTTCCCATGTCGTCAATACGCGGTCAATGCAAAGGTAGAATTAGTTCGACCAAAATAATTTCGAAATTTTGGCCAAACTATAGAACAGTTCAGCCGAACTTTTAAAAATGTTCGGCTGAATTTTTGGGAAAATGACCTTTCCACCCTCGATTCTCACAAAATTCTAACCCACCTTCATGGGTATACCCACACCCTACGATTAATATTAAAATTTAGGAATATAAACCCTAATATTAATATTATGAACCCTAGGATTAATATTATAAACCCAAGGGATTAATGCGATAAATCCAAGGAATTAATCAACTTAAGGGATTAATATTATAGACTAAATGGATTATAAACCATATTATATTATTATACATATTAGTTATTAATATCATAAACCAAAGGTATTATAAAACCTATGAAACTACAAACCTCATACTATAAATACTAATATTAAAACCACTATAAATATTATATTACTAGATATCCGATATTATAAACTACACTATATTAATATTTTAGTTCCCTACACATTGATGCAGGAGCATCATGGTTCTGAAAATTTTTACATTTAGTTGAATCTTGCGGGGTCTTGTGTTTTTCAAAAGATTTGGTTTTCCTAAGTATTTAATTAATATAAGTTTCAATGTTTTGAGTGATTTATGTGAGACATTTAGAACAGGATTTAATTAAATATTGAGAGGCATATTTGTAAATGTTCTCGAAAGTAAGAGAACATGATTGATTGATGAGTGATTGGTGTGGATTGAGATATCATGAAATATTGTAAATCTTAGATTGTAGTTCATGATTTATGGAGGATCCTTAGTATCTACTTGAATGTTGAGATCCTCAAGTGATAAAGAAGAAATTTTAGGAATTAGTTGAGGGCATAGAGGATTTAGGGATTTTGTTGAGTAACCTATGGATCTGAAGCACAATTGGTTACAAAATATTTTGTATATAATGTAAATCCTGAACGGCACATACAGAGGGTAGAGCAGAAAATAGAGAGATATATTCTTAGAGGTTGTAAGCCTACGGCATAGAGAGAGAGGAAGAGAAAAGGGCCACGTAAAAGCATATCAGGCCAAAGCTATATTGTAAAATAGGTTTTTATTTGTATATGTACATTTATTTAGTTAATGAGGAAATTGAATTCATTGTGACTTTGTGTGTCATTCCTTTTATGTGCTCGGTGATCCGTAACTGTGAATTTATGGTTTCTGCGTGATACACCATAGTGAATGAACTCAAATTGAATGTATAAGTCTTTGAGTGATAAAGGACTTAATAGTTGGGTAGAATCTATGTAATTCTAGTATGGAGCTAATAGGTGTGTGTACAGGTCAGGTAAAGAACAAATTACGAATTCTAGAAGAAAAGGAGTAATACAGAGAGTGCTCTATGTTCAAGCTAGAGATAACATTAAAGAGAATAGTAACAATTTCAAGAGAAATAGCATTAAACGAGATAAAAGAAAATCTCAGGAGACATAGAGTTGAAGTATTCTGAACAATATCAGGAGGAGAAGCGTAATAGAGTTGCAGAGCCACGATTTAATAAGGCAGGAGAAGCGTAATAGAGTTTTAGAGCGGAGATCGACTAAGGGAGAGGATACTAAGAAGAATTCCAAAGGAGGAATCAATGACAAGTATTGCATCACAGTATCGAAGACTTAATAATTGACGGTGGAGATCAAAGCAGGCAGAAGAGGCGAAGAAGAGTCATGAGAAGGAGAACGGATGGTCGTGATTAGATCACAAATCTGAAGGCGAGAGATGAACGGCTAAGATAAGTTGAGAAAGTGTGAATTTGATGCGTGTCGGTATTGCGCAACATCATGCATCGACGGTTTTAAAGTTTAGTGTTAAAGGATTCGCAAGGTAACCAAGATAACTTGTGATGTGATGCTATGAGGCGAGGCCATGTGTCAGCACTACGCAATGGCGCACTGCGCAATATTATGGTTTAACTCTTATAGGTATAGTGTTAAACTCGCGGGCAAGCGACTTGCGATGTGTTGTGATTGGTTCAAGGTATTGTGTACCCTACAGTAGGCACTTTCATGTATATGCAGGTAATGGTTTGGGCTTGTATGTGGTATGGTTTAAATTCATGTTGTTGATCGCTAAGGTATGTATGCTTAATAAAACTCCATAGTATAGTTTGTTGCGTGTGTAAAAGAGTTATGTGGGCCATAACCCATAGGTCTTGAGTTAATTTTATAATGTGATAGGGTGCCAGTGCATAAAGGTAAAGGTTATTATATTAAGTTATCAGCCTTGGTTAAAACTTTCGCATGTGTTTGATTTAAATTGATCAAGTGGAAAGGTTAAGGGGATAAAATGTGAGGTTAATTCCTCTAACCTTGCATTTGTTGCATCAATTGGTATCATAGCGAGTAAAAGCTCTTTTGGGAGAAATCAGAACAAGCTAAGTTTTGATGATGATGAAAGAGTCAAACTATGTAGAAGACAGTGGTAGCAGAACATAATGAGATTTAGCGTGATTGTGGATCTGAGGAGAATAAGTCAAATTATAAATCTGAAAAGGTGGAGACAAGTGCAGAGAAAAATCAAACAGTAAAATCTAGCAAACATATGATTGTTTTCTTGAGGAGAACGAAGATCCATTCGAACGTTAAGAGTGGAAGCACATTGCTTTTGAAATCATTCAAGTATTTTTTTTGTTTAAATCTGATTTAGGTTTTGTAGGTTGCAGATAAAGGAGAAATATCTTAGCAAGGACAGCAAGAAAATTTGTAATGAAAAGAAGAACCAGTTGTGTTCTTGAAGGCAAAGTAAAGTGGATACTCTAAAGAAACGTGGCAAAGAACCTGAATGTTCCAGTTGAAGGTTGGACAAACAGGACTATAGTGTTCTCAGAAGAAAGTAGAATTGCAGAAGCTAAGGAGCAAAGGATTTTCTCAATAGAGGTTCCAGAGATAGAGAACTACTTTTACCAAAAGACTGAGCTTCATGGAGAGAAGGCTTAGTGAGGTACCTGCAGCAGGTATGGAGACTTGCTGAGAAGGAGAGGCTTAGTGCAATTTACAAGTGAATAGAAACAGTTCACAAGAGACAGAAGAATTACTACTGATAGTCATAGCAGAGGTTCAGAGAGAAGCCTTGGCAGAATAAGAGTGGAGAAATATGACAAGCTAATTAGCATAGATAACATAAGTCAAGAAGAGATTGACAGAGAGAAAGTTGAGATAAATTTCCAACTTGCATTATTGATGGATATGTTGCAGAGAAATAAGGTAGACCAGAGGTATGGTTGGACTGTGAGAAAGAAAGTGAAATGGCATAGGCTACAAGAGAAGAGAAAGTGGTAGGTGAATATGAAACCAATAGAGGAGCTGAAAAACCTTGAGTAGATAATGAATGTTCAATTGAGGATAGAGAAGCTCGAAGGAGTTGAACTATAAAGGAAAATGTTTTTGGGGAAGAACAAGTTCCTTTTGAACTTGAAGATGGAGCAGTGGTTTCTTAAACATTAGTTGAGGCTATTGAGCCTTATTATTTGTAAATTAACAATTTTTGTATGGTTGCAGGGGTAATACATGATGATGGAAAATCTTTGGAAAATGAAGCAGAGAGACAGAATCTGAATTTTGTTTTAATGAAAAAGGATGAGACAGACAGGTCTCATGAGGAAGCTCATACACAGTTTAAATGAGATATTTCTTTTCAGCATACTTCTAGAGTTGTAAGAAGAGAGAGTTTGGCTTATATTGGTAGCCAAAATCAAGCAAAATAATTTTACTTTTGTAAACCCAAGAAAGGTATTTTCTTTGATGAAGAAAGAGAATATGTGAAGGAAGGACAAGATGAAGATCTTGTGAGATGTTTGACTATCATGGGTAGCAAAAAATAAGAATAGTTGATGGATACTATTATGAGAAAGGCCAAATATGACTTTATACTTTTTAAGTGTAAGGAAGAGATTAGAGTGCTAGAAGAATTGTTGAGAGAGCCTAAAAATGAAGAAGAAATTACAACCAAAGGAGAAGATATGTTTATAGCATCTAAGGAGACTAAGATGAGTTTAAATTTAGTTAATGATGTGTTTGCAGGTGATGAAGAAGATGCAAACGAGGTTGTAATAAAGGAGATGAAGGACATCTTATATTTTGAAGGTAAGAGTGAGGTTCTATTGAAGCCTCGAAAATCACTGCAACAACATTGGGGGATAACCACTCGGTCTGGAGCTTAAAGCAGCTCCTTTTCCGTTTGGAGTAGTGGCTCCAACTAGTTTAACTAGGTCCAGTTACCTTTTCCTTATCGCTATTGGTTTATGATGTATCTTTAACTACGAATAGACAGGGATATCAGATCACTTCTTCTTGCTGATCGGGCAAGAGAATGACCCTTAAGCTGATTTGGGTTCAGCCAAACCACAACTAAGATTTTACCTCTTTGAGAAGAGGACTTAAAAGAATGTAGAACTTAATCTAAATGAAAACTTATTCTATAATGAAAACAAAATAAAATAATCTAAATCCTATCTCAATTAGGTAGATATAGATCTAACCCAACTAAGAGAAAGATAATTAAATGATGAGAATTTAAATATGTTTGGCTTTAAATTAATGTCAAGCTAACGAAGAAATTAAATTAGCTGATATTTGTGAATACCAAAACACATCCTATTGAGACCTTTTAACTGAAATAATAAATCAATAACACTCAGGAAGAAATTCACAAAAATGAAATTGATTGTCAAATCAATCAAGCCAATAACTAAACAATAATATGTGGAAGAAATTCACATCACATTACTATTTAATAAATCAGTTTTATAAGACAGATTTCTGAGTAAATAGTTACTCAGAAATCATAGTTTAATCCATAACAGTAGAGATACATAACAATATTGAGACAAATTATCCATATCAACAGAAATGCATAAACATGAATAAAATGAAACAAAAATTTTATTATCATAAAATTGAAACTATTATTTGAAATAGAAGTGTCAAAAATACCAATTAATTGAATCTGTTTCTCTTATCCTGGTCTCTAACAGTCCTTTACATTACTTGAATTTCTTCTTTCAAAACTAGAGCTGCAAAAATGCAAACTCTGCCCATCATACATAATTCAAGGTATAAAAAAAAAGCCCTCAATAATGTTCAGATCTAAAATTTTCTCTCCTCCCTTCTACAACTCTAAATTCCTATTACAGAAATGCTTTTAGAAGTCCAGAATTGCAGAGGAGAGCCAACTCTCTTACATTCTACAATCTGCAATTTATAATATTTCCCAAAGGTATTATTTGAGAGGAAAGTCCTTTTTAAGAAAAATATGCCCAATCCCATTTTATTTGCTTAAAATTCAATCTTTAATTGCTGGAGCATTATCATTGATTGACATCTTTTTCTCCATCTTTCTTCCACTGTTTTCCCGCAAAATAAATCAAAATAAATTAAGATGCAATAATAAAATCAAAATGCCATTTCTGGCATTATTACAAATCTAATCAAATGCAATTTAATTAATTAAAAAGGAAATCTGAACGTTTTTGTTGATGCTCATAATGTTTTTAATTGGCCAAGGATATTATTGATGCATGAATCTGTAATTAGAAGAGGCTTGGGCAAATGAAAATGACGAAAACAAGCTCAGAAAAATTGATTTTGTTTTAGAAATTCGGAGCTTGGTTTTCTGTCTGTTTTTAGACCCAATAAATGACTAAATATGTTAGTGAAACCTGCTCAGAAATGTTCTCCTTGATTTTCTCTTTCCAATGACCCATCCTGGGCCTCATTTGGCCAAACAAAACTCAATCTATGAGCCTCCAAAGTTGATAAGTCAAATCTGGTATAAATCTGAAAATTCTGTTGCTGGGCTAAAAATCAGAATTTTAATTAAAAATTTAATCCTAAATTAAACTCTAATTATCTAATAATTAATTCTAATTTAATTGTTAATTATAAACTAAAGTAATTATTTAAATTAACTATTTATTAATCAATATTAATCTAACTAACTAATATTAATCTAATAATTAATTTATAATTTAATTATATTAATTATATTCTATAAATTAATTAATTTAATTAATTTAAAATTAATTATTTTAAATATTAAAATTAAACTTTAGTATTAACTATACTAACACTACACTAACTAATTTAAAACTATAATAATATTAATCTAACAGTAATACTAAACTAATATTAAATTAATACTACACTAACTTAAAACTAACGTTATGCTTAACTAACACTCCAGTATTCTATTAACTTAAAACTATACCTACCACTAACACACTAACACTATACTAACGTATGAGTGAATTTTGTAAACTCATCGGAATCGGCATATTGGTGGTGAAGGCCATCGGGTGTTTTTAAAGATGTGTTATTTAAAACCTCCGATGTGATATAACAAAATGTACCATATGCTTTTGATTTATTTACAATCGGAGTATCGGCAAATGAAAGCCATCAGGGTTTCTAAGGAATGCATCCTTTGGAAATCCCCGATGCGATGTAATTTATTTTTTAAATCCTTGATGCGATGTAATTTTTTGTTTTTTGTTTTTAATTTTTATATATATTTGTCTTTTATATTAAATTTTAATTTAATTAATTTAATTATTTTTAATATAATTAATTTGATTAATTTAAAATTTAATGTTAAATATTAGTTTTTTTTTTTAATTTTGATTTGATTTTAATGATGTTAAGTTGTGAAATTATCTAAACTACAATGACTTTGATATTTTGGATTTTTCGAGATTAGTAATTTATTTGAAAATTGGAAAATTGGAATAAATGACTGAAATCCTGATGCTTTATGATTTGGATGTATAAGTAAAAATGAAAAATATTAGTAATAACTAACTAGGGGTTAATATTTAAAATAAATGCATTATTGAACTAATTTAATTGCAAAAATAGAATATTGTACATTTTACGCATTTTTTAACCCAGGGAACATAATTGATTAGACTTCAAAGGAGTGCCATTTACAAACCAGTTGACCAAATGAGGCGAAACAAGTATCAATGGAAAGATTATAAAAAATCGATTTTAACAAAGCAATCAAAACAAGAATCTAAAGAAAATGAAAAAATAATAAAATTGTAGGATAATCAACTTAATAAAAATCTTAAAAGGCATTTAGCCAAAAATTTTATAGAAATGGTCCCCATTATTTAAAATGAACAAGTCAAAAATGGGGGGGTTGTGTTTTACCACAACAAGTTCAAAGGCAGTATGAGAATGAACAAGTTTTTGTCTTCAAACACAATAACGATGAAGGAGAACAGAATTGCAATCAACAGCTGGAAGAAAATGTTGACATAGGAAAAGAAGATCTCATGCAATGTAATATTGTTGGGGTATGTGACAGTGCTAATTTTGTCATGGAAAATTAGGGAATAAGACATTAAAATTTCTTATGCATCTTTGAAAGATGTGGAGAAGAATTTGAAGACAACAAGAGTTATGAAACTCTTACACAAAGGAATGGACAACAACAACAAAGTAATTTGGACAGACAAATAGAGAATTTGATGAAGCTTATGATAAATGAACAAAAGGAAAGGAGCTGCAGATAGAGAAGATAGATAATCAATTGTATGAAAGACTAGACTGTAACAAAAATTGAACGAAAATTCAATGCAGTGTTACAAAGAAAGATATGGAAACTATGTGAAGCAAGGAAAGACAACAGAATACATGGACAATAGTTAAAAGGAACAAAGAAATCACTGAAGAATAAAGTTTGGAATTCAGGAGGACAAATATTCGAAGCACATGATCTAGAGATTATGCTTATTTTCTACATTGGGAGTATGATGTAGGAGCACCATGGTTCCAAAAATTTATACATTTAGTTGAATCTAGGGGGTCTTGTGTTTTTCAAAAGAGTTCGGTTTCATAAGTATTTAATTAATATAATTTTCAATATTTTGAGTGATTTATGTGAGACATTTAGAATATGATTTAATTAAATATTGAGAGGCATATTTGTAAATGTTCTCGAATGTAAGAGAATATGTGTGATTAATGAGTGATTGGTGTGGACTGAGATATTATGAAATATTGCAAATCTTAGATTAGAAATTAGTTCATGATTTGTAGAGGATCCTTAGGATTTAGTTGAATGTTGAGATCCACAACGGATAAAGAAGATATTTTAGGAATTAATTGAGGACTTAGAGGATTTAGAGATTTTGTTGAGTAACCTATGGATCTGAACCAGAATTGGTTACATAATCTTTTTTATATAATGTAAAGCCTCAAAGGCACAAACAGAGGGTAGAGCGGAAAATAGAGAGATATATTCTTAGAGGTTGTAAGCCTACGAAACAAAGAGAAAGAAAGAGAAAATGGCCATGTAAAGGCAGATTAGACCAAAGCTAGATTGTAAAATAGGTTTTTATTTGTATCTGTACATTTATTTATTTCATGAGGAAATTGAATTCATTGTGACTATGTGTGTCATTCCTTTTACATGTTGAGTGATCCGTAATTTAGAATTTATGGTTTCTGTGTGATAATACATGGTGAATGAATTCAAATTCAATGTATAAGTCTTTCTGAGTAATAAAGGACTTAATGGCTGGGTAGAATCTATGTGATTCCACTCTGGAGCTAATAGATGTGTGTACAAGTCATGTAAAGAACAAACTACAAATTTTGGAAGAAGAGAAGTAATACAGAGAGCGCTTTGTGTTAAAGCTAGAGACATCGTTAAAGAGAAAAGTAACAAGCTCAGGAGAAATATCGTTAAACAAGACAGAATACAAGCTCAGGAGAGATAGAGTTGAAGTATTCCTAACAATATCAGGAGGAGAAGCGTAATAGAGTTGTAGAGTGACGATCGACTAAGGCAGGGGAAGCATAATATAGTTGTAGAGCGATGATCGACTAAGGCAGAGGATATTGTAAATAATTCCAAAGGAGGAATTGAAGATAAGGATTGAATCGCAGTATCAAGGACTTAAGAATTAATGGCAGAGATTAAAGCAGGAAGAAGAGGCGAAGAAGAGTCATGATAAGGTGAATGGACGGTCGTGATTAGATCGCAGATCCGAAAGTGATAGATGAATGGTTAAGATAAGTTGAGAAAGTGTGAAGTGGACGAGTGTCGGCACTACGCAACATTGCATATCGGTAGTTTTAAATTTTAGTGTTAAGGGCTTCGCAAGGTAACCAAGGTAATTTACGATGTGATGCTATGAGGCGAGGCCACGTGTCAGTGTTGCACAATGGCACACTTCGCAAGATTTTATGATTTAACTCTTATTGTTATAGTGTTAAACTCGCAGGAAAGTGACTTGCAATGCGTTGTGATTGGTTCAAGGTATTGTCGACCCTACAGCAGGCTTTCATGTATATGCAGGTAATGGTTTGGGTTTATATGTGGTCTAGTTTAAAGTAGCGTTGTTGATTGCTAAATTATGTATGTTTAATCAAACACCATCGTATAGTCTACTGCGTGTGTAAAGGAGTTATGTGGGCCATAACCCACAAGTCTGATTTAATTGTATAATGTGAAGGGGTGCCAATGCATAAAGGTAAAGGTTATTATATTTATTTATCAACCTTGGTTAAAACTTCCTCATGTGTTTGATTTAAATGGATAAAGTGGAATGGTTAAGGGGAGAAAATGTGGGGTTAATTCCACTAACTATGCATGTGTTGCATTTTTGGTTAGTTACGACCTTATGGTTGCATCACACATCCTAAACTATACTATACTAAAATTGTTAACCTTGGGGTTGATAATATTGTTAACCATAATGTTAACAATATTATTATATACTATATTATAAATACTATTATAAATCCAATACTATAAATACAAATATTAAACCCATTATTATAAAAACTAAAATAAAACTAAGTATTATGAACTCAAATATTACAATACCCAATGTTATAAACCCTATATATTAATACAATATTATAAACCCTAACATTAAACCCAAATATTACAAAGAAAAATATTAAACCATACTTATAAACCCTATATTTTACAACCTATATTATAACCGTACATATTAAGCAATAATATAAATCATAATATTAAAACCAAATATTATAGACCCTATATATTAAACACTCAATATTATAAACTCTAATATTGAACCCAAATAATATAAACCCTAATATTATACTCAAATATTAAAAACCCTCATCTTATAAACTGTAAATATTATAGCCCTAAATGTTATAAAACTTACAACAACCACATTAGTAAACGTGGTTCATATATGTTTATTAGTGTATATTAAGCACATGCATAACCACAATAATCAATGTTCTTTCATGATTTTATACTAAATACAATATTATAAACCCAATAACCCAAAATATTAGTAAACCTAAGGGATTATATATTAAACCCTAATAATATTGACATATTAATATTATAAAACCAAGGTATTAATAAACCCAAGACATTAACATTATAAACCCTAACATTAATATTATAATCCCAATAGAATATAAACCTAAGTGATTGATATTAAAACCTAGGATTAATATCATATGCCAAAAATATTATAAGTTCCCTAGGATCATATTATAAACCCTAAGATAAATATATGAAATCTAACATTAATATTATAAACCATATTATATTATTATATATATATTAGGGATTAATATAATAAACCCAAGGTATTATTCAACCCAAGAGAGTACAAACCTAATACTATAAATACTAATATTAAACCCACTATAAATATTGTATTTTGAGCTATGATATATTATAAATATACTATGTTACTATATTAATATTTTTAAACCCTACACACCCTATACTATACTCATATTATTGGTAATATTTTTAACCATAATGTTAAAAATATTATATACTATACTATATTTTAAATATTATTATAAATACAAATATTAAACCCGTTATTATAAACACTAGAATTAAACTCAATATTATGAATCGAAATATTATAATCCCAATGTTACAAATTCTAAATATTAAACACAATATTATTAACCCAAATAATATAAACCCAATATTAAACCCTAATTATAAACTTGATATATTATAACCTCTATTAGAACCTATATTATCACCTAAGGGATAATAATATTATAAACTTTAGAGATTATTAATAGTATAACCCAAGAGATTAATAAACCTAAGGGATCACTATTATAAAACCAAGGCCTTAATATTACAAAACTTTAGGATTAATATTATAAAGTTAAGGGATTAATATTATAAACCCACGATATTAATATTAAACATTAGGATTAATTTTATAAACCCTCCAATTAATATTAAATCCTAGGAATATAAACCCTAACATTAATATTATAAACAATGAAATGTAGACCTAAGGGATTAATATTGAAACCTAGGATTAATATCATATGCCAGAAAGATTATGAGTTCTCTAATACTAATATTATAAACCCTAAGATAAATATATGAAATATAACAATAATTTTATAAATCATATTATATTATTATACATATTAGGGATTAATATCATAAACCCAAGCTATTATTCAACTCAAGAGACTACAAACCTAACACTATAAATACTAATATTAAACCCACTATAAATATTATATTATGAGTTGTGCTATTTTATAAATATACTCTATTATAAACTACACTATATTAATATTTTGAACCCTACACATCCTAAACTATACTATACTCATATTGTCAACCCTTGGGTTGGTAGTATTAACCATAATGTTAACAATATTATATTATATTATATTATAAATACTATTATAAATCCACTACTATAAATACAAATATTAAGCCCATTGTTATAAACACTACAATTAAACTCAACATTATGAACCAAAATATTATAATACTCAATGCTATAAATCCTAAATATTAAACACAATATTATAAACCCTAATATTAAACCCAAATATTATAAACCCAATATTAAACCTAATTATAAACTCTATATATTATAACCTATATTATAACCCAACATATTAGGCCATAATGTAAATCATAATATTAAAACCAAATATTATAAGCCCTATATATATTAAACACCCAATATTATAAAGTGTAATATTGAACCCAATATTATAAACCTTATTATTAAACCAAATAATATAAACCTTAATATTATACTCAAATATTAGAAACCCTTATCTTATAAAACACAAATATTATAGACCCAAATGTTATAATGTTACAACACCCACATTAGTAAATGTGTTTCATACATGTTGATTAGTGTATATTAAGCACACTAATAACCACAATAGTAAATGTTCTTGCATAATTTTATAATAAATACTATATTATAAATCTAATAACCCAAAGGATTGGCAAACCTAAGGGATTATATATTAAACACTAATAATATTGACATATTAATATTATATATAAAAAAATAAAAAATTAACATTATAAACCCAAGGTATTATTATTATAGAATGAAGGGATTAACAAACCCAATGGATTATATATACTATAAACCCAAGTGATTAATGAACCAAACGAAATCATATTATAAACCATTGAGATTAAAAAACACAAGGGATTAATAAACCAAAGGGGTGTTATAAACGCAAGGGAGGTTATTAAAATCAAGAGATATTATAATATTATAAAGCATTACAACATTCAAAAAATTTCATGTTGATTATGGTTGATCATGGTTGACCATTTTCAACCATGATCGTGTTGATTATGGTTGATTGTGGTTAGTCATGGTTGACCATATTCACCATTTTTATCACGGTTTATCATCGTTGACCATGGTTAACCATAGAGACAATGACCATGGTTAACCATATTCAACCACAGTTAATCATGGTTGACCATAAAAACATTGATTTACCATAATGACCATGGTTGATGATGCTTTACCATGGTTGATCATGGTTGACAATGGTTCACATTAAATTGCCATGGTTGGCCATGGTTGATCATGGTCTAAAATCATTTTTTACCACACTCAAGCATGGTTGACCAAGTTCAATGAGAGAGACCTTAATCATTGTTGATAATGGTTGAAAACATTTAACCACAGGTAATCATGGTTGACCCTCACTGACAATGGTTGAATATGGTTTATCATCATTGACTTATATTTATTTTAATTGATCATGGTTCAAAGTAGAGACATTGTCCATGGTTGACTAAATTTAGCCATGATTAACCATTATTTACCATGGTTGACTATAGAGATATGGATTAACCATGAATAGGGAATTATACCATATTCAACCATAAATATCTCCATTGACCACAATGGATGACCTTAATCAGGCATAGAGACCTTGACTGACCATGTTTGACCATTATAACAATCATTGACTATGGTTGTCGATGAGGAGTCTATAGAACATGAACTGGTCTTGGTTAACCATGGTTTACCAAAGATGACAATGTTGATCATGGTTGACCACAGTTAAACATGGTTGACCAGATTCAACCATATGGACCTCAATCTTGGTTAACCATAGTTGATCATGGTTATTGATATTCGGCCATGCATGATCATGGTTGACCATAATCAACCATATGGACCTCGATCTTGGTTGACCATAGTTGATCATGGTTACCGATATTCGACCATGCATGATCATGGTTGACCATAATCAACTATGATCAAACGCGCTTGACCATGGTTGATCGTGGTTCACTATTTTTATCATGGTCGATCATGGTTGGCCATGGTTAACCATAGAGACAATGACCATGGTTAACCATATTTAAACATGGTTAATCGTGGTTGACCATAGAAATATTGGTTGAACATTATGTCCATGGATGATGATGCTTGACCATGGTTGATGGTGGTTCAACATTGTTGTTCATCGTTGACAATGGTTCACATTAAATTACCATCATTAATCATGGTTGATCATGGTTAACCATGGTTGAAAAAATTCAACCAGAAAGACCTTAATCATGGTTGATTAAATTCAATCATGATTAATCATGGTTGACCATGGTTGACCTTCGTTGATTGTGGTTGATGATAGTTCACAATAAAGTCATTTTCCATGGTTGATCATGGTTGGTTGTAGAGACAGTGATTAACCATTAATAGGGAATTTTGTTTGACTGAACTTGAGGAGTGATGACTACCAAACATACTCGGAAATAGTCAATTGTATTAGTAAATGTGTTTGACTAATGTAGTAATGTTTCATTGCAACGTTGGATAAATTTCGATGTGTAACATTGCGACAATGTTTCTCACATTGCAACATCTAATATATTTTTTTACCATTCGAGCATCAACATATGTTATGTAACCAACCCAAAAAATAGAAGAAAAGAGATATCAATGCCTTAGAAATAAGCCACTTCGAGGGGGAAACCTCCAATACATTACATGAATGAAAAATTCTTGGATGATACAAATTACAAAACCTCCTTTCTATATATAGGAGTCCATGGGGCCACATTATAATCCTAGTGGGGCCACAATGTAATCCTAGCCGACCTAACAATAATAATTTAAGGGCACAATAATAACAATATGGGGGTTACAGGGGTACAATAATAACAATAAGGGGGTTACACTAACAACAATAAGGGACTATACTAGTAATATAGGGACCTAACATGCCCTCTCCTTCAAAAAAGTGTTGTCCTCAACGCTTGAGTAGCTCTGGGTGCTTCTGTATAAAATTCTCATCCTCCCATGTAGAATCTTCAGTGGGTAAGTTCTTCCACTTGATGAGATACTCCGAAATTGATCGATTCCGTAGTTGTCGAGTTCTTTTTTCCATGACTGCTTCAGGTTCCAATATGATTTTCCCTTCCCCATCAAGTTCTGGCAATACTGTTTGAACTGGAAGATTTTCACCTATAACCTTCTTTAAGCATGAAACATGGAAAACCGGATGTACTCGCGAAGAAGCAGGAAGCTCCAATTTGTATGCCATAGTACCAATCTTTTGCAACACCTTGTAAGGACCATAGTACTTTGGCGATAATTTATTATCCTTCTTCGCTTGCTTGAGGGACATTTGTTTGTATGGTTGTAGCCGTAAAAATACCCAATCTCCTACATCAAAACTTCTCTCGCTGCGATGTTGATCTGCCTGTTGTTTCATTCGATTTTGTGCCAAATTAAAGTTATCCTTTAAGAG